>PVJC01038799.1:0-16561 GCA_004026665.1 Murina feae | reverse complement strand
AGGATCTATTTTGTTAAATTTATACAAAACATGTTTTTATCAAAATATTAACAATGACTTTCACTGAGTGGTGGGATAATGAGTGGCTTGTGTTTCTCACTTTTTAGCCCTGGATGTTTTCTAATTTTGACAGAGCAACATGAATAACTTTGGTGATACATAAGAAGGTCTGTTTGTAAACTTTTGCACATTATTCTTTCAAGTTGGGCAGCTGCTATGAGTGACACTGAGCTAAGCTTCTGCTCTGCCTGATATGGCTTCTGACTATCACAGCTGCCCGCCAGATTCTGGTTAGCTCTCTGAGGGTTGAATGCCTGTGTTTTTCTGGACTAAAATGGAAATGGTGTCTGGAAAGTATGGGAGTACCTCCTGGAGCACTGTACGTCTATTTTATGATGATTCAGATCTGGAAAAATCTAGGTTTTCCCATAATGATGGGGCCCACACCCTATTCCAAGAGAAAATGTTCTAGGGAACCAGAAGGGATAAATCCATGCATGAGCCTTCATGATTACTACCCTGAAGTCTTTGCTTTGAATATTTTTAAATATGGAATTCCATTGATACAACCTCTTTATGAGGTAGGATTTGGTAATGGGGCTTTATATATAAGAAGGCTGCAATTGAGAGGGTTTGAATGATTTGGCTTAGCCCACACAGGAAGTGTCAGATCAGAGTGTAGAAGGCAAGTGGAGGAATACACAGAACAGCTCTGATATGTGTTCTCTCCATACCCCAATGGAAGCTACACCCTAACTCTGGCTGTGCTACTAGTTGGGTGTATTAATGAGCACATATCATGTATTCTCTCTGAGCCTCAGTTTCCTCATCTGTAAAATGGTCAAGGAGGTTTTTAAGTAGATGAATCTTAGCATGTCATCAGCCTCTGTAACAATTCAGTATTATGCCTGAATTTAAATGGGATTTACCTTAGGACCTTTACATCCTGTCTGCTACACCCATGAGTAACTATGTCAAAGCTACCAATCTGGTGACAACCAAAACACCCATCTTTGAGAGGCATAAAGAAATCTTTGGCCAATATCTTTCTGGATGCAAATGCTTTGCTCCTGAATTGCATGTCACCTTGAACAGACTGATGATAAATGAGCAAGATTCAGCTTTGCCCTGGAAAACTTTTGCATGGCATTTTTTTCTTTGTTTTTCTTTACAGAACTATAAAGTCAATACTTTAGCTTTTCTCTGACGTGAGGCTTGTATTTTTCTGGGCTAGATGTAACAGAGAGCTTTCCAAATGATCTGTGACACCTCAAGTCAGCGCTGCATTTTGAACTTGTCCTTTAGAATATGTAACTTCATTGGGAACAGCGAAGTCAGAATGTTAGCTTAATACTCTGCCAGAAATGCATGGAAAGATGTAGAAGGTTTATAAATGAACAGCCAGTGATTTGAGCTTGCTAATTTCATTCAGAGATGTAAAGGAAGAGATATTACAAAGGACATTTCTGTTATTTTGTCAAATGCTAGTCACCAAAAAATAAAACTTCGACCTACATTCTTGACCTTCAGAATCATATTTTAAGATCATGTGGCTTTTCTTAAGCAGCGGAATTATTTAGTGAGATTGAACTGTCAGGGACTTTAACATAAAGCCCACCAAATACCAGCCACTCTGCAGTGCTGCAGCTGTTCAGGCCTCGATCTGCATATTTCATATCAGCAGACTGAAGTTTGCAACTGAAAAATAGCTCAGAAAATACTTATCATCCTCCATGCCAAATGCAAAGAGGAATTCATCCAAGGCAGAGAATGTGACATTGTGGGTAACCTCCTCCTACAGTGGGACTCAGTGTAGCTGATGGAGTTCTAGCTGCCATTACGGTCCTTTGCCCAGCTCAGGCCACACCTCTGAGAAAGTGCTTCCACACAGGTAATAGCTAAAGAGCAAGTTAATTAATATAAGGAGCAAATTACTATGAGGCGCAAGCTTGGAGCACTGCACCTGCAGGTATTAGTAGCACGTTTTCAGTGCATGCAGAGTGTTGTGAAGAAGATTAATTTATATATCTTTTGCCTGCATGGAGGGAAATCAACATTTTTAGCTCATAAGAAATCTTTATAGATTGCAAGTACCTCATTTTCCCCAAAGGATGTTTAAAAAAGAACCAAGAAAAATATCACGTGATCTCACTTATCTGTGGAAGCTAATGAACAAATAAATGGATGAACAAAATAGATCTAGACACATGGAAGCATGGGGGAAGGTTGAGAAATGTCAGAGGGAAGAGGGGAGGGGAGTGGGGAGAGATTAACCAAAGAGTTTTTTTGCACATATGCATAATCCACAGACACAGGCAATAGTGCAGTGAAGGCATAGGGGGAAATAGGAAGGGACTAATGGGGGTGGGAGGAAGGGGGCATCTATAATGCTTTCAACAATAAAGATAAATTTTAAAAAAACACACAAGAACTCAAGATCATTAAGTTGAATTCTAGGGCCTCCCTAAAGGAATAAATGGCACGTTCCATAGAGGCAGGTGATGATGACAGTGATGATGATGATGGTGGCTATGATGACGGTGATGATGACAGTGCTGGTGATCATGGTGGTGGTGACAATGGGGAGGATGACAGTGATGGAGACACTAATAATTACAATAATGCTGCTGCTACTACTAATGTGATGACAGCAATGATGGTGGTGATGGTGAGGACAGTGACAACAATCAGGGTCATACAATTAATAGTGACATGAGTGATGATGATGAAGATGATGGTCAAATGGTAAAGGCTTACATTCACAGATCCCGTGCTATGCACCACGTAATGTGCTATGCAGTGGACATTCATTACCTCACTTACTCTCCAGCACTATCATATAAGGTTTACTTCATGCTGTGCTTTTCCCATTTTATAGATGTTGAAACTGAGGCTTATTCAAGACATTAAGAAACTTGCTCTTGGGCAGTACTTCTTAAATTTACAGATTTAAAAAATCTTTACCCAGAGATTAGGATTTTTGTTCAAGGTTACCCAGCTGGTGAGTGGCAGAGCCAGGATTCACAGCTGGGTCATTGGGCACCAGATTCATGCTCTTACCAGTCACTGTGCAGTCTCCCTTGTGAAGTTCCCATGGCAATAGGACAGTGCCCAGGGAATCGTCCTGCTCCTCATCTGCGCCCTTGTCAATGTTGCTTTTAATAATAATAAACAGCAGTGAAACACAGGCTTCAAGTAGAGATCTCTGTGGGGCAGTGTGCTGGAGTCAGTGCGAATGAATCCCTGTCCACCAGATTAATTTCACTTTCATTCACAATAGTCTGTTCTGTGGAGAATAAGCTTGCAGTTATTTTGCCTGAAGGTATAAAAGAGTTCAACCAAATACTAGCTGCCGTTTGAATGTCTACAGTAGTTAGAACTCTGAGTCCCTAGCGATGAGGAGACAAGTGCAGGATGTTTGGAGAGACTTACGGTTTTTCCAATCAGTAAGGCAGAGCTTGCTTGTGATGGAGTTCACAGAAAACCCCCCAAATGCCTTCATTCCTGAATTTCAGGTAAGAAACTAAAGCTCCAAAGAGACTCAGACAATGTCTATCCATGTTCCTGATCCAAAAGTCTGGGTTTTTTCCAATGAGGCCATGCTAGTCTTAAGACTCTACCTCTCAGGGATTTATTGTATCTTTATATTTTTAATTTAACTTATTTTCCAAGGCAATGAAGTCTGACTAGACTCGTGTGTGAACTCCTCTATGCCAGCTTCTACTTTGTCATTTAATCCCTGTGCAACACCAATAGATAGATAATAGTGTTGCCATTTTGCAGATGAAGAAACTGAGAAGTTAAATATTTTTAATAAGATTAATAACTACAACATTTTCACCCAGTTATTCTTATACAGAAGAAAGAAAGGATATTTCATAAAGGCTTCCTAAATTTTCCCTAAAATAAATTTCTGGCCTTGAAAAGGAGAGCCTGCCATTTTCACACTTAATCTCAATTTGCGCTCACATCTGTGACAGTATTTTAGCACCTGGCTGCAGAGATGAGGAATTCGGGATCCTACACTGATCCCCTTCCCCAGCTTTCGCATTCCACTAAGGCGTCAGAGTTTTCACACTTGGCTTTATTTTCTCCTCACACAATTTTGTTGGAGATAAAGATAATCATGTGTTTCCTCTCGCATCTTTTGTTGTGGTGGTGGTGGTGGTTTTCTCTTTGCCTTCAGAATTCAGAATGGCTCGCCTTCTTCACTTGACTGAGTAAAACAGACTGGTTAAGATTTCTAAACTTCAGTTAGAAACTAACATAGCATCTCAAAAATTGTCAAAAGCAAGGCAGGGAGGCGCGTTTAGTCTAGAAATATACTCATTGCTCCTAGTCTGCACTGATGTAAGGACTTTGGGAGACAGTTGAAGTAGAAGGGACACGGTTCCTGCAAATGAATCCTGGCATCAGGTAATGTGTAGATACCTGTGCCTATTGATGCAAAAATGTAGCTAGAAGTTTCCACGGAATTATCCCCTTCCCACCCACCCCCACATATTTTATTACATATAACAATACACAAGGAGGTACTTTAACTAAATTTAGAAGTACATGCTTAGATATAGATGGGTCAGCTGAGCCTTTTTTAAAACAGAAGTTGCTTAATGAGATCAGTTTGCACCATTCAGCATTATAGTCCCATGCCTCCAGTTTTACAAGATAGTTTAAATCATTTCCAGGCTCAGAAAGGAAAAGGAGAAAATGAAAATTTGCTGAGTAAAGGTTTTTTTTTCTCCTTTTGAGTGATGGAAGGAAATTCACACAAGGATTTAGTACCATTTAACTCTGAGGCTATCCTGTGCCTATTTCTCCATCCCTTCTCTTTTTGGTGGTAATGAAAGAAACCAAAGCTCCAGAAAAAGAGGTCTTCTCTTTAATTAATTTAAACAAAGTTCGACAGACTTAATTGTCTAGTCTGCTGTAACATAGAGTATTGCTGAGAAACACCTGGGCACCCTAAATGAATGTCATGATGACTTCGCTGTGGAGTAAATATAACAAATATTAGGGTAAGTTCTTAAACGATGCTGTTTGGGCTTTTAAACAGTTGTTTTATATAATAAAATGAAAGGTGGGCCATGTTTGCCCATCTCTCAAGTTACAAAGCATTGATTTGTTTCACTCTGGTGACACATTACTGCCACCTAGTGATAGTGTACCTGCATTGAAAGGGGTTAAGAAGTAAGGAAATGTTGAAGGAAACAAATCCATTGCCAGCACCACCCAACTTAACCCCCACCTCTCTTTCTCTCTCTCTCGCGCACACACACACACACACACACACACACACGTCATTTGTGTCATAAGAAGTTGATGGAAGAAGCATGTGAGTTAAAGTGGAGCCAGACTCTGGAAAAGCCTGATAGCAAACAAAGACTTTTATCCTTCATCCTAAGAGCACATAAATTCAATTGAAGGTGATTGAGCAGAAGAGATTGATATGAAATCAGGGCTCCAAGAAGATGAGAAGAATAAAAATGTGAAAACAGGAGGACTGGTCAAGAGGCTTCTGCAATAAACCAAATGTAAGATGATCAGGATGGCTAAGAAGAGTAATTGAAGCAGGATTACAAAGTTGGGAATGGACAACTTTTAAAAACCAGGTACACATATTGGGTGCCAGGCACTGTGCTAAGCCTTGAGTAGCGTGAAAATACAAGTAAGACTAGTTTCATCTCTCCTGAAGCTCCCACATAAGGGGGTCTGATCCCAATTCTAGCTCTCAATTAGATGCACCCTGTGGTCTCCACGGGTTGTTCCACTTCTCTGGACCCCAGTTTGCTTATTTGAAATGAGGAAGGGTGAATCTGGCTCACACTCTAGTTTGTTTATTTCTAAGCAAACTCATGTTAGAATGTATGAGATATTTCCAACGGAAAATGATAGGAAAAAAGCTTCCCTACTATGTGTAGGAGATACTGGAGCTGAGTAAATGAAAAGTATGTGTGTGTGTGTGTGTGTGTGTGTGTGTGTATGAGTGTGTTAATGCCAAGGTCCAAGCCAAGTTATGGGGTAATTGTGGGATCATTGATTTATAGAGAAGTCAGTAAGGAGAGGCCACTTTGCAGGTAGAGAGGAGAAAAGCAGAGTAAGTTTGCCAACACCATAATGACAGCTAGACATGCAAATCCAGACATCCAGGATACTGTCTTCCAGGTGGAGGAGTGACCAAGAGTGGAGAAGTACAACAGGTCTGTGAAAAACATTTACAGTCCAGCGTATAGGGTTCCAGATGCCCGGTCCTTGGCTGTGTGCTCTTGACCAACTTACTTAACATCTCTGAGCTTCACTTTTCTCCATGTATGAAGGAAGCAGGATAACAGTATTCTCCTCAGAAAGCAGCAATGAGTATTCTGCGGGTCAACATAAAAGAGTGCCTGGCCTCTAGTAAACATTCAGTGAATATTAACTAGAATTTACTGGTATCCTCTTCCTCCTCCTCCTCACCATCATCATTATTTATAGAAACCAATTTTCCCAGGGAGAACTGGTAGAGTGATGGATAAGAGGACATAGCCACTCCTGGATGAAGGCCCAACTGAAGAGGAAGAGCTTGAGGGAAGGGGGTGGGGGAGAAGGGTTCAGAGGAGAGAGTTTTCTGAAGGAGACGGGGAAGACTCGAAGGAGAGTCTGAGGAAAGGGACAGGACTTGGGACTTGCAGGCTATTGGAGACTTGGAAAAGCAGCGTGTGAAGAACAGAGGATTCTTCACATGAGACGGAAGGGACTGTGGAAGAAAGGCAGGCTGAGGAACATGCTCTTGGCTGCTTGTTTACATCCTGGAAACATGTGAGAGAAGGGAGATTGGGTTTGTTTCCAGTGTCAAGAATAGATGAAGCGCAGTGCTCTGCAGGCTGTGACTTCCATATTCACATTTCATATTACTCACATTCCGCGGGACAACACAAACCAGCCCCAGTGCAATTCACTGTGCAATGATCTAAGATGGATGGTCTCAGCTAGAAAGTCACGCCTTGAGGGAGAGGAGCCCACGATGCTTCTTTGAGACCTGAGATGAGAGGATGGTCAATAAAAGTAAACGATGAGGTTGATGGTAAAGATCTGACGGCACCAAGAGAAAAATAACTGACACGTGGGGATCCCTAAGCCCTGGCCACTGTGAAAGGAGACATGGCTGAACTGCCTGGTTGCATATATTTGCCAGGTCCCTTAAGCCCTGTACAGCACTGATGCAAAGCAGGAATATTTTGACTTTTTGGTAAGGTGCTTGCTCTGTAAATAAAACTTTGTGCATCAAAAATAAAGTTCAAAGAGGGGAGTTCATCGCAATAAATGCCTGCATTAAGAAGCAGAAGGACTCCCCAGTGGCCCGTCTTCTAAGGTACTCAAGCCCACGCACGATTAACTCTTAATCGGTAGCACACATGAAACCGGCAATGGAGAGGCGGGAAGCGGAATGGCGCTGTGAGCTGGAGGAATCTGAGAAGAGCATGTCTGTTGTGGGCGCTAAATGACGTGTGGCAATTCCATGGTCTGTACAAACAAAGATACACTGTATGGAGCACAGTAAGGCTTCCTCCAGTTCTAAGTAGTCATCTCTTGGTTACAAGGAAACATTATAACTTCTGAATCCGTATTCTCTAGTATGTATGTATGCCTCTATTTCAGAACCAAATGTAATATAGGACAAAAAAATATTTATAGGCAAATCTCTGTTTTCATGATTTCTCTCTGGATTTTGTTCTTTAGGATTTTATCCCTTTTCATTCTTTACCCGTTTTTAAAAAATTGGCTAGCATTGAAAAATGAAATAAAGTGTCCAGGATCATCTCATCAATGTTTTTTGTTATATGATAAATTAACTTTGGAGCAAAACCAATAAAAATAAAAGATCTTTAAAAGGGGAGGGAGCAATGTTTTGGGGAAAAAATTAATTATATATATATATTCTAATTGTGTAGGGAAAAAGCAGAACAAACTACAAAGCCTAATCTTAAGTATATTTTAAGAAATATATGTATATAGGAAAAACTACAGGAAGACTATAGACCAAAACCTTAATATGAAAAAAAAGCCACACACACACACACACACAACAGAATATTATTCTGCCATAAAGAATGATGAAATCTTGGCATTTGCAACAGTAAGGTTGGACATTGGACCTTGAAGGCATTATGCTAAATGAAATAAGCCCGGCAGAAAAAGATAAATACTGTATGATCCCACTTGTATGTGTGCATAGAAAAAGAGATCAGACTTGTGGCTCCCAAAGGTGGAGGGGAGAGGAAGGGAAATTGAAGAAAAGTGGTCAGAGGTACAAATTTTTTGTTATAAGTTAAATAAGTACTTGGGATGTAATGTACAACATGATGACTATGGTTAACACTGCTGTATGATATACAGGAATGTTGTTAAGAGAATAAGTCCTAAGAATTTTTATTTTTTTAAAAGAACACAGAAATTAACTCTCTCCTTTAGTCAATACAAGCCTGTAGTTTATAGGTGTATTTTGTAATCAAAGAAAACACAATAGTTTCAAAAAAAACATCAAAGTGCTTTATTCAAAGTAATGTCCATCGCTGGCTACACATTTCCCCATCTTTCAGGTAATCTGTGGATAGCATCCCAATAGAACTTATCTTGTTTTGGGGCAAACCAGAGACCCAATTTTCCACTTCTTCGTATGTTTTGAAGTGCTGCTCAGAAAGTGCGTGTGCCATCGATAGGAACAGGTGGTAAACTGAAGGAGCAAGGTCTGGTGAATATGGCGGGTGGGTTAATACTTCCCACGCAAGATCTTTTAACGTGTCTTTAACTGGTTTTGAAGTGTGTGATGGTGCGTCATCATGAAGCAAAATTACTTTGCCGTGTCTTCTGGAAAATTCTGGTCATTTCACAATCAAAGCGTGGTTCAAATTGATTATTTATTGTCAGTAGCGATCAGTATTAACAGTTTCATCTGGTTTTAGAAGCTCATATTACACCACACCTTCCTGATCCCACCAAAGGCAGAGCATTGTCTTCTTTCCGAAGCGATTTGGCCTTGCAGTCGATGTTGATGGTTGACCTGGATCAACCCATGACTTTGTGCATTTGGGATTCTCAAAATAAATCCACTTTTCATCGCCAGTCACAATTCAATGCAGAAAAAGACTTCTTTTCATGCCATTGAAGCAACATTTTACTGATGACTTTTCAGTTTTCCATTTGTCTTTTGTTCACTTGATAGGGAACCCATTTTCCTTCCTTTAAAATCTTTCCCATTGCTTGTAAATGATCAGAAATTGTTTGCTGAGAAACATTTAAGCTTTCTGCAAGTTGTTTTTGAGTTTGACACGCATCTTCAGCCAATAATGCTTATAATTGTTGGTCTTCAAACTTTTTTGGTTGACCTGGACATTCTCTGTCTTTCACAACAAAATCATCACTATTTAAGTGTTTAAACCAGCATTCACTAGTATCTTGAGATGGAGCATGTTCACCATAAACTTCCCGAAGTATACGATAACTTTCTGCAGCACTTTTCTTCAAAATAAAGTAATGAATTAAACTTCCCACAAATGCTCTTTTTTTGGCACAAAATTCAACATTTTTAAGTGTAAAAATGTCTATGATATTAATATCTTCAGAAAATTTTACATATGAAGTTTTTAAGCTTGTTTTCAATACAACAAAACAGCATACATATCAAATCGCATATATATCAACATGTGTAACTCCATCTATTGAAAAAAATTCACATTACTAACTGGTACACCTAGTCAATCTTTAGTGTTTCACTTCTACCCCTTGTTCTTTCAAAGTCCTTCAGTTCAGTATCCAATCCTCACATCATCCTCCCACTAGACATGGTGTTGGCTACAACTCTGTTGGCAGCCAGGCTGTGAAGCAGAATGGAAGGGCTCAGGTCCCTCTTCTGCAGCTCGCTCACTGCATGATGTTGCAGAAGTCATTCATCCCCTCTGTGCCTTGGTTTCCTTATCTGTAAATGGGGACATGAATGCTAGTACTGACATCACAGGGTTGTTTAAAAGAATTAATGAGTTACTGTGAGTAACGTGAGGTATTCAATGGGTGATGTGATGAGTTGTTGTTTTTATCGTGAGAGGACCTCTTATAGAAAGAACATGCAATGCCTGAATTGGTCTTCTCAGGTGGATTCAAGATGGGTGGTTTCCTTCTCACTGCTCATCATGAGGGATGCAGAGATAAATATCACCCAGCTCTGTCCAAGCGGGGAGGCACCTGGGGAAGGCAGATGTGAACACAGCCCTCTGTGATAGATGGTCTGCCAGGGGTGGACATTTCCTGGCGGCTCCTGCAGGGAAGTGGCATAATGTCCAAAACTCACCTGTGAGACCCACAGCCCTGGGTGTTCTCCTGCCCATTTGAGCTCTGTTCATGAATGGCATAGAGTATGCCCTGCGAGTCAGAATTATATGCGGTTAGATTAGCATCATGACACTCAACCTCTCTAAGCCTTCATTTGCTCTTTTGTGAAATGGGTAGAGAGTGAGTTTTCTACCCAGTAGCATCCGTGTGAGGATCCATGCAAAGGAGAGTATCCACTTCAATAAAATGCTCTGTATATTTTATAAGAATGTCAAGTATATCTTTATCTTTCTTAATTGAAGACAAATTTGAAAATCAAGTTCTATATTAAATTTTCTAAACAGAGCTTATGACTTAAGACAGTGGTTCTCAAGCTTGTATGTGCATGAGCATCACCAAGAGGGCTTTTTACAACCCAGATGCTGAGCCCACACCTGAGTTACTGACACCATCAGGCAGGGTGGGCCTGAGGGTCTGCCAGCTCCCAGGTGATGTCATGCTACTGGTCTCAGGCCCCTGTGAGGAAACATGAACTCCAAGGTATCCCCTGCTTCTGGCACAGAGGAACATCACTTATTTTTTTCATTTATATTTCCCTCCTAATTTTTATTGTCAAACTTGACATTCTTCTGTTTGAAGTTCATTTGAAAAGGGATCATTTCTGTGCCTCTGGTGTGTGTGTGAATCTAACCCAGCTTAGGAGTTTGCTCTTCTGTCCATCTTGGCTCATCCCTGTGGATCTATGAGTGTCAGGACTGAAACCTCTGATTCCCTGTTTGTGGCAAATTGAAACTTAGCCACCCAGCTAGTCCTGATATCACATCCCCGCCCCATGGCCCCATAAACGACAGGAGACACGTACCAGTTCAAGGTCCCAAAAATATGATTACTTCAGTCTAGAGCAAGAACATTTACTTGAACTGTTTTCTTAAAAATTAATGTTTATAATCAATCTTGTGGTCGTTGGTGGTATGCCAATAAACCAGGCGAGTCGGGCTTCTTTTATTGTGCATATGACTTAACTACTCATAATCAGTTTCAAAACCCTTATTTCTATATAAGATGGTTTCATCGATTCACTCATTTGTTCAGCAAGTGTTTATTGACTATCTACTCAGTGCCAAGCTCTACGCGAGATTGTGAAAATGGAGACAAATATAGACATTGTCTATTCTGGCAATAGGAACCTTATAAAGGGATTTAGTTGTTGAAGGATGAAAGCATTTATAATTTTTGTTCCATGCAGCACCCCACTTACTTGGTGAGCTTTGTGTTTGTTTAATTTTGTTGGTGGTGTTATGGCTCCTTATTCTGCGGAGGCATTTATATCCTGGCCAGCAATTCTTATAAGTAGCAATATATAATAACCAAAGTTCTTGTGTTTCCCCAAAGCTGAACAAATATTTAAATAAGCTTAAAGTAGAAAAAATAGACATCTACAATATATCTATATCCCTACCTGGTTTGGCTCAGTGAATAGAGTGTCGGACTGTACACTGAAGGGTCCCGGGTTCAATTCCTGTCAAGGGCACATGCCCGGGGTGCAGGCTTAATTCCCAGTAAGGGGGCATGCAGGAGGCAGCCAGTCAATGATTCTCTCTCATAATTGATATTTATATCTCTCTTTCCCTTTCCCTTCCTCTCTCTCTCTGATTCAATAAAAAAAATCTATTAAAAAATTAAATATATCTACAGTGCCGTGAGATGAGGAACAATAAAAGTAGTTCCATGGGGGAGACTATTTATTTGTTAGGGATGCTTAGAGAAGCCTCCAGGATGAGGCACTGTCAGACTTGGATTTTGGCGAAGGGAAAGCTTGCCCTCACACTAAGTGTTAGTCTAAGTCCATCTCCCCCCATGCGGCCCCGGGAACAGCAGCATTGAGACCAGATTGAGACATACATAGGGCTTCCTTCCACCTATGGGCGAGAAATCCAACTCCACTACTCACTTCATTTTTAAGCTCCAGTTTCCTCATCCAAAAAAATGGGAATAGCATTATATATCATACAGGATTATAGGAAGGGATAAAAAGAGGTGATATTTGAAAAGCACTTAGCTTAATACCTGACATCTTATAAGCACTTAATAAAACTATAGTTGCTTTAATTATCGTAATTATCACAATGTTGAGGGGTGTCATGCAACATGAAGGAGTCAAGGCTGTGAAATTGGACCCGTTTCTGATGTGTGTCTCTGTTTACTGCTGGGTCTCCAGAGCCTTTCGGATATGAGGGAGCATTGTGAATGGACAGGAGGACTGTTCTCCGCTATGTGACAAGTGCACTTGAAAGGAAACCCTTAATCCGTTATGCATCTGTCAGAACTGTGGTTCATATCTTCCCAAAGTTGCCCTCTCCACCTGGGGATCTATATTTGCTTGATAAAGGCACTGCGTTTGTAATGATTGAAATCTTACCATAAGCCGACGGTCCAGTTCAGAATGGCCCCACACTGCACGTGCTTCCAGCTCCGGGCAGGGGGTGTATGTGGTGCCTTCCGAGCATCTAGCTTACAGAGAGCTGTTCACCTTTATCTTCGCAACTTCACTGTGGCCTCTAAGGGATGCCGCTATAGCTGGTCGTAGGAAAGAGAAAAAAAAGGATTCAATCCAGGCACTTTGTGAAACACTGAAGAGTCTCCAAAAGAAGCCCCAATTGGCAGCTGCAAGCATGCAGAACATATTCAGGGGTTCAAAAGAGTGAGAATCATCTGCTTTTAGAAGTGATTAACCAGAAGATGCCTGTAAACTGCATACATTTCTGGGCATAGGTTGTGTGTGTCTGAGAGATGGGCTCAAAAGGAAGCTTGGTTTTGTTGGTACACATTCCCAAATAAGTCTCAGAGAAATGAAAGCAGCAATTTGACTAACACTTTTTAATTTAATATATATCTTTTCAATGTTGATGTTAGATGTCAGCCATAATTGTTCCCCTCTGATATTGCTATATGTATGTGTGTTGTGTCCAACTGCATTCTATACGATATCATTTTATATTTTATTTTTTTTTACCTAATATATCACAAGATTGTCCCAGATTTCTGTTCAGTCATTACAATTATAACCTTTAATGACTACATAATGTTCTATCAATAGCGAAATCTCATTTATTTGGCTGCTTTCCTATGGTTGAACATCCAGGCCATTGACTATTTGTCTTTTTTAGCTGGGGGAAAAAATTCTGCTTTTTAAAAAACCATATGTAGAATCTGAGTATTTTCTATCAATTCTTTTTTTAATAGCTAAAGTAAAACATAGTCATCTTCATGTAAATACTCTCAAACTATAGTAATAAAAGCTAAGTTCTCATTCATAATCCTCACACCTAATTCCGATCCAGGACAGAGAGAATGCCTATATTACCTCCACTTCTGTCCTTTTAGACATTTTTGTCTGTATTTATAAACAAAATAGACATAAATTATATACGTGGGATTATACAGGACATACTGCTTTTTACTTGCTCCCCCTGCTCCTTAATATGTCTTGACGATCTTCCCTGTCATTTAGAATTTCCTCGATCTTTTTTCCTGCTGCATAATATTCCACAGACTGGCTGTATCCAGGGTTCTTCCTCAGGCCTTTCTGATGGCAGTTAACCTATTTGTAATTTGCTGTCATTACACACAACAATGCAGAGTGTCCATGTATCTGTTCTGTATACGCATATGTACCTTTGTCACGGTAGTTCCAGTAATTCATTTGGGAAACCCCAAAATTTAGAGGTTTTCTATTTCCAGTTGGCACATGTAATGGTGCAATGAACAGCTAAAGGATATCTTACTTGTCTCCCCTTTCTTTTCTGAATTTCATCAGGATAAATGATTGGAAGCAGGATGAAAGGGACAGGGAATTAGCAGCACTTTTGTGGTACATGACACCTGTTTTCCAAAACCGGTTTTACCGTTAGCTCTGCCTGTGGCATCATGTGGAGGATCCATTTTCAAAGTTCCTCTGCTCTCCACCCCGGGGCCTTACACCCGACAGACACCTGTGCATCTGTGAGGAGAATCTCTGTCTTCCTTGCTCTACAAATTGTGGCTTTCACTGCTTTTCTTAAAATGTCTGATGCATTTTTCAAATCAAATCGTGACAAGAAGAGCAGGAGCAGCAGCTCACGCGCATGGAGTGCTTTCCGTGGAGCAGGCACGTGTGATGTCTTTGCTCCACTTATTTAATTTTCAGAGGTAACCTATGAGCTAGGAGCCATTATTATCCTGTTTTCCAGTGTGAAAACTGGTGCTCAGGGAAGTTTCAAGGTCACAGACCTAGTAGGTTATGGACTGGGCATGAACCCAGGTGTCTCTGACTTTAGAGCTCAATTCTTAATCAGTGTTCAGTGCCCCCCAGACCACGTGGGGTGGGAAGAGGAAAACTGCGTGATCCAGGTGATTCACTGTAACCCCCCATACCTGCCCCTGGTATGGGGGTGGGTGGTTACAGTGAATGATGGATGGCAGCTAGACAGCCAATCAGAGACAAACATTTTCAGAGCATCTAAAATGCACGGAGCCTGGTGTGAACATGGATCCACTTGGGGGTCTGAGCCAGGGAGATGCCCTCCTGTCCTCCCATTTCTCTTCTGTTCGCGTATTCACAGGTAACAATGCAGTGTCCCTGCCACCTTCCTTCCCCCCACGGATTTGAATTCTAGGGCACTACCTTCTGCATTTTCTCTTTTTCTCTAAATATCAGCTCCTGTGTATTCCCACTGGGGCGCTCCAGCCATTGATACAGGTGGATACTTGTTTGCCTTTGGCTGCTTCCAGCTGCATTTCCCCCAGATGCCTTCTGGTATCAGCAAATCCCGGGATCATGGAGAGCCTCAGGCTTTGCCATGTGTCCTCCTCCGAATCCTTTATGTCTGTGACTTTAGGAGAACAGGTTGTTGTTGCTTTTTAATTAGTTGTCCTTTGTCACTCAAAATGCAGGCCCAGGGTAGCATCCCTTTCTGTCAGCAGTGCTGTGGATAATCTCCCTTTCTTCCCTGTGCTAGCTGGAAACAAATCCCTAATTGAATTCCACCTTTCAAAGCTCTGGGAAAATGACAGCTAGTGCATCCAGTTAATTTCTGAGACAGCGTTGAAGAAGAGGCATGTAGCACCTCACAAACACAGCAGGGCTAAGGGTCAGAGTCCCCCGAGTGGCTCAGCCCTCTGTTGCAGGGAGGTGGCAGTTGTTCTGGGCCTCTCTGGTCTCTGTTCCAGCAGCCGAGCCTGCTTGTTCAGAGGTGGGAATGCTGCATTCATTCCTTCATCCACCCAGTGCTGATGAGGAGCCGAGTACATGCCAGGGCCTGGAGCCTGCTGACCTCAAGGCAGCCAACAGGGCCAATACCTCCCTGCTGTCCAGAAGCCACCAGTCAGGATGTGGCAGTTCCAGGGTCTGGAAAGTTTACACCAGATGTACCAAGGCCGAGGATCGGCTGAGAGCAGTGGGCCCTGTGCCAGGTGCTGGGACACAGAAAGCAATCCACGTGGCCCCTGACCTTGGGGAACCGCCTAAGAGCTCGATTACAGTGAGGCATGAGCGACACTGTGATGGTAGCATGCTCTGGGAACCGTGGCTGCGTGGATCGGGGTTCACCTTTTTGAGAGTTCAGGGGTGGCTTCAAAGAAGGCTAGATACTTGAGTCACTTGCAAGAGTTTAGGAAGTGGGCTATGGGAGGAAAGATATTCAGACGCTGAGGATAATTTATGAAGAAGTCCAGGGCAGGGCATGTTTAGGGAGCAGTGAGTAACTGAATGTATCCAGAACACACATGTGGGAGCCAGGGGAGCTGAGCTAGCAAATCACAAGGGTCTGGCAGGGCCTGATTTTGCCACTGGGCTTCATCGCACAGGTGAGGATGGAGATGAGGGTGAGCCGCAGTGCCTGGCACAACCTTCCCTCTGCCACCTACTAGCTGTGTGGCCTAGAAAGCTATGGTTAACTTCTCCTGCTTCCTCCTCTGTTAAACGGGGATGTTAATAGCACTAGCACCATAGGGTTGTCAGAGATTACATCAAATCATGCACCTGAAACCCTTAGCACACTGGCCAGCCTCTTCACTAAGTGCTGAATAAATATTAGCTATTATTGTCACCACTCCTGTTAATCTATTGCCATGGAGGGCAGCAAGGGGGAGTAGGCAGTGATGGATGGGCTTTGAAGTCACATGGACCTGGGTTCACATCCTGGCTCTGCCAACACACATTGCATGGCCCGGGCATGGTACTTAATCTCCCCGAGCTGCCCTACCTCCTCTGCCCCTCAAT
>PVJC01038798.1:0-16579 GCA_004026665.1 Murina feae | reverse complement strand
TTCGCTTCTTCTTGCTGCTTGGGAATTTCCATTTCCTCTAAGCCTTTGGTACTTTACACAGCCAGGAGAAGTACAGGTTAATGAGAAAATCAAGAGCTCGCCTTTATCAATGAAGAGGAAAATGCATTCTTTACAAAAGCAAGAACTAAGTGAATGAATACCTGTGTGAGAAAAGGAAAGTTTTTCTGAGCTATTTCAGAGTGATGATTTAATGACCATGCTACTCCTTGAATATATTATTATTTTGCTCTTTAGTGCTATTTCCTGCTTAAGAAAATCTCATGGAAATAGTGTGTAGCATTGACTTGCTCCCATGCAAACTTGTCAGGCAAGACTTCTCAGGAATAATACTCCATAGCAGGGGTTGGCAAACCCTTTCTGCAGAGGACCAGATAGTAAATAGTGGGCCATGTGGGCTCTGTCTCAACCATTCAACTCTTGTAACATAAAAGCAGCCATAGCCAATACGTAAGCAAAGGAGTGTGTCTGTCTGTTTCTCTTTAAATACACATATATTTTTATTGATTTCAGAGAGGAAGAAACAGGAGAGAGAGAGAGAGAGAGAGAGAGAGAGAGAGAGAGAGAGAGAGAAACATCAATGATGAGAGACTCATTGTTCTCTGCCTTCTGCTCACCCCACACTGGGGATCAAGCCCACAACCTGGGCATGTGCCCTGACTGGGAATCAAACCACAACCTCTCCTGGTTCATAATAGTAGGTCAGTGCTTAACCACTGAGACATACCGGCTGAGGCTGTCTGTGTTTCAATAAAATTTTATTTTAAAAACAGACCATAGAGCTGACTTGGCTCACAAGTAATATTTGCCGGCCTCTACTTTGTACTAAAGTCCTAATAAGTTTTCTTCTTTGGCTAAATACTGAGTGGGAGCTTACAAACTCAACCCATTCTGAAGGGATGATGCAATCCCCACATGAGATGGTAACCCCACAAAAACTGGGCTTCTTGCTTCTGCTTTCTAGCAGTAATAATAACTGACAATTTAACAGTTTTTTAACCCCCTCTCCACCAGACATCGTTCAGAAGCTAATATAAATCCTCTCTGGAAGAAGGAGCATGTGATTAATCCTAGACTTCAAATTGCTCCTACAAATGATTTCCCAAACACAAGGTCCTAGCATAGAGTCAAGAAAATTAGTTAACAATCAAAGTACCACAATGTCAACTAAAGCTCATTTGCAAATATGTTAGCTATTAGAATGATCAGATACAGTTATAGAGCAAGAGTGTTTACTGTTCTTAAAGGAGAAAAATAGCAGGCTTGATAGCAAAACAAAAACAACAAAAACCCAACCCAAACCCACCACATTTAAATATGACAGCATAATTTTTTCCTTATAGAACTGGTATAATTTCTCAAAATGAAAAATGAAACAAGCAAAAATTAAAAGCTTAATAGAAGTTTTTAATAGCAGATTAGTCCAAAAGACTGAATTAGATATTAATCCCCATTTTGGAGGAAAAGTACCCAATGTTCCACAATTAGGAGGTGCCCCCTGAGTAAGTTTATTTCTTTGGGCCTGCAGTCCTATATATTTTTCAGAACGTGGCCAGCTTTGTGGGAATATGTGTTAATATTGCTATGGGAGAAAAGAAAATTTGTCCTTCTTCTCTTCCCCACGTTAAACTGATAATTTTCAATCCAGCTTTGGAGCCACATTTGGCCCCCTCATGACAAGCTCCCCACCAGGTCACCAGGACATAGACGCTTCTGTCCTACCTGGAAATGTTGGTCTTATGACCAAATTCACTTGACCTGCTACAATGGAATTTAAGTTCTTACCTTTTGTTTCAGTTTGTTCTAAATAATGAAACGGGGAAAAAAATAGCCTGATCAAAGGACCCTGCTGTTTAATAACCAAGCATGAACAAAGTTGAGAACAGAAAATAAAACAGTGAGGGAAGTGTTCATAAAAATGTTTCTTCACCTAAAACTCTTTAAAAGTCTATAAATGAGAATAATATTAGTTCTACTGGTAGTCCCACTGCTCAGGGAGAGGGCTATGTGATCTTGCTCCTCTAATAGCCCTGGACACTGCCCTTAGCCTGGTGTTCTTCGTAGTTACCATGGTCCCCTCACCCCTCCTGTAACTAACTTCACTGTGACTGAGCTCTGCTCAGATGTCTTCACAAGGACCCTAAGGACTTACCCAATTCAATCGAGTTTATTTTGGCTTCCTATAATACAGTCCAATTGGCGTCACCATCCTAATTTTGTGTTATGGTTTTCATGAATTTTAATCCTCTCTATATTTTAATCCCCACAAGATGATCAATATGCATTGGATTTATCATCTATTCTTTCAGTTTCTCTTCATTCCTTCTTGGATTTCTTGGATAACATTCTTCTGGTCTGAAGATTCCCTTTAGCATTTCTCTTAGTGCAGGTCTCCTGGTGATGAATTCTCTGTTTTCATCTAGAAAAATCTTTATTTCACTTTCACATTTGAAGGACATTTTCACTGGATAAACAATTTCAAGTTGGCATTTTTGTTCTTTTCTTTTGGCATTGTATTGCCTTCTGGCTTTTCTTTCTCTTTCCAGAAAATGCTGCTAGTCTGACTGAAGCTCCCTTTAAGGTAGTGTGTCTATTTTTTCTGGATGCGTTTCAGATTTGAGTTTGTAGTAATTTTACAATCATGAGCCTAATTGTGGTTTCTTTTGCAATTTGCAGCACTTCTTTGATATTTTTCATCAGTTTTGGAATAAACATCTCAGCTATTACCTTTTCAAATATTTCTTCTGAATTATTATCTTTCTCCATTGCTTCTGTTGCTCCAATTAAATGTATGTTGGATCTTTCACCCATATCCCATATATCTTTTACCTGACTCTGCATTCTTTATCATTTGGCTCTCTGTACTTCATTCTGACCTATCATCCAGTTGACACTTCCTCTTTTTTATGTCCAATATGTAGTTAAATACTCTATTGAGATCCTGCATTCTTCTATTGTGGAAGTTCCATTTCATACGTTTATACACTTCAGTGCTCTGGTGAAATTTTCCTTCTTGATGTTTGTTTCTCTTGAACATATTAATCAGATTTAAAAAATAAATTTCTCACAATCCTAATATGTAGGTCAACTATGGGTCTGTTTCTGTTGCCAATTCTTGTTTTTAATTCTGTTTTTTTGATATGTCTAGTAATGTATGGAATGCACAACATTGCTTATGAAAAATGTTCAGGATAATATATTTTTCCAGAGGGAATTTATCTTAACCTCTAACAAACAGCTGTAGTAAAACAAAACTGGGCTGATTCAGGCAACTTTAATCTTTATAAGGCTTTGTACACCTCTAGCGTATCAACTGTGAGCCTCCCAATACCTTTTGTTGTTGTTGTTGTTGTTATCTACTTGGCTTTTTAGCCTCTTGTTCACATTTCTTAAGAATGTAACAAATGCCTCTAGTTGAAAACCAGAGTATTCTCTACACCTCTCTTCACCCAGACATCTCGGCTCCTCTAGTCCTGTCTCCCTAGAATCAATCCTGAACTCCAGTTTATTCTCCCTGTTCGTGTGAGGCTGCTCAAAGCTCTCCTGGATTCTCTGCCTCTTAGCCTCCATCTTCTGCCCAATTCTTAGCCTTTTCATCCATGCCCCAAATTGGCAAATTTCCTCAATGTAGCACAGAGACTATTAGAGTCATCTTAATGAGATTCTTGCCTTCTGGGATTTGACTCCTCAAGTTCTAGATCTTTTGGCTGCTCTTAGATGTCTTATAAACATGTATACTTTGTGTTTTATGTGTATGGATTTTCTAGATACTTTTAATAGGAGACTTGGTCTGCTACGAAGTACTCCATTATAACCAGAAGTAGGCCAAGCTTCCTATAATAGAAACATAAAATTTTCATTTCTCTATTTCCATCTTTCTTCTTTTGTCAGGTACAAGAAAATTTGGCTCTTGATCCTTTCTCAGATATGAGAATCTTCTTCTAATACGTCTTATATCTTCATTACTTTAGGGCCAAACGTACCTAGTTCATATTTCTGAATATGTCCAGACCTTCAAGTAGAAAAATGTGGCTGTCACATCTTTCCTGACAAGTGTTAGTCCAATACCTGGGAAGCATATTTCCTTAAGCTATATTTTCAAGCTTCAGATTAATCTCTGCTAATTTCAAAATTTCTCTAATTTAGTGAGGTTCTTCCTGCTGTTTAAAATCGAGCTTTCTTACTTATTCTGCAAGCATTTAGTTGGCTCCAGAAATTTCTTGGTCCTTTACTTTTTGAGCATGCCAGTTTGTTACAAAACGTCTCAAAATGAGGAAAAATGAGACAATTCTAATTCTGTTCATATGCCCATTCTGTCCTTCCTTTTCTTTTGTGACTCTTTAAAAAAATATCTTTAACTATATTAAGAATCCATCCAGTGAGGACGATTTATTAAAATCACATTAGGCATTGTTAAGTCAATGAAAATACATCATTCGGTAGACATTGTATTGAGCCTAATTTAAAATGCATATGTTGGAGCCATTATGGATCACTGTGTTGTCAGATACAGTGACTCTTCATCTGTTGCTGAGAATGATGAAACTGGATTTTAAAAAGTAAAAGCCATCTGCAGCTGCTTTGAAAGTCAACTGACATTTTGTTAATTAGCATTTATTTACAGTAGTTGAATAACAATATTAAACTTCCGTAAGGAATGAGCAGTTAACATGGGTGGGAAAAGCCTGTGACGTTACGTTTACTGTTTGGCATCTAGTTAAAAAGACACAAATTCAGGGATATAGAAGGGGATTCATTGAAGTCTGTGTAAATGTAAAATAAACCAGGGAAAGGAATGAAATCTTGTGAGAATTGGGTGCCCATGTGACTTTTGGGTCTTTGTAGGGAACAGGAGCAACCACTACTTGATTAGCAGTTAATCAAAAGGGGAAGATAAAAAGAAGTAGATGAAATTGTTTCTCTATTGAGTGGTTTTTTAACACAAGTCAGATCTTCTGGATTTTGGCAGCCAGTTGATTCCAAATGACTTGGATGACCAAATTAAGATGCCACATTCAACTCAGATCCTGAAGTGTTATTACCATCAACCTCTGGCCAGGAAGCAGGCAGAGAATGAGGGGAAAGGGAGGGTCCAGGTTTTATCAGGAACCTTTTGCTATATCAAAATTAGACACCAAGAAAAGATTACATACAGTTGTGATTTCTTACTTGCTTTCTTCCCTCCCTAGACACCAAGGAAGTAAGAATGTCAAAACTGAAAGTGACTAAGATCCTTTCATTAAAACAAACAAACAAAAAACACAAAACAACAAAAAACACTAGTGACAGGTTAATCTTAAAATCTGTTATCAATAAACAAATATATCACATTTTCACCAGAGAGAAGCACATTTGCCATCTCTGTATTCGTCACTATAACTGGCACCAATGCTAAATGTTTTTGACAAAAGAGAAAAATATTAATTCTGCTATTTTGTCTTTTAGGGATGGTAACATGCTTTCTAACACAGAAGTCCCAGGTGTCTAAACTCTCGTATGGATAAGCAGGGCACAGCTTCTTTCTTTAAAAAAAAAAAATTGATTTCAGCGAGGAAGGGAGAGGAAGAAAGAGATAGAACATCAATGATGAGAGAGAATCATTGATCAGCTGCCTCCTGCATGCCCCCTACTGGGGCTCAAGCCCGAAACCCAGGCATGTGCCCTGACCTGGAATCAAACTGGTGACCTCCTGGTTCATAGGTCGACGTTCCACCACCAAACCATGCTGGCTGGACCCCAGCTTCTTTCTTTAAAATGCTGGCAAGCTGGCTTTGCCTCCCATGGACAATACTCTGTATTATTGTTTTCTTCCCGGAGAGCAATAAAACATATTGCCAGAAAACAGCTAATGATTTACATGATGGTAAGCATGCAAACAGCTTTGCATGTATGGAACTAGATACCCATTTTCTCATATCTCAGAGGTTTTGGTGGGATTTTCCTACCCAGCCAGACTGTGAAGTAGGGTGGGTAATTAGTGATGTGGAAGACTGCCTGACAGTGGTGGATGGAATCTGCAGTTCCTCCCATCTCAAAATGCTCATGTACAAGTTAGGAATGATACAGAAACTGACAAAGAAATGCATCAACTTTTCCATCCTCCATTCTTCCACTCTGGCTCAGTGACACTGACCAGCAATGACTTAGGAGTTCAAAACTGGTTTTTTAAACCACTCTCCTTCACTGAAAAGCAATTGATGAGAGACGTTAGGGACCAGTTGCTCAGAGAATTTTCACTCCACTGAAGCCCATAATTGTAGCTTAAGATGATGTGGTGGCTTTATATTTTTAATTATTCATTTTACTTTTAGCAGATATGTTCTGAATCTGCTCGCTCCTCATTGGATCAAGTCAAATCAACTATTTCCCTGGCTATGCATGGGGAATGCTAGTAAGTGAAATATGTGTACTCTGAAGGATTTCTGTAATTAGTGAATACACACTAGTTTTCCTAGAGATTTTAGGTGGGGAGATTTTTTTAAAAAAATAACCATCCAAACATGCGATGTGATGGCTGAGTACCATTTTATTTTATTTATTGGATCTCCATTGGTGTTAAAATTCTTCCAGTTACCACTTTTACTTCACAGTATGGGAAAGTTGCAGTTTTTATTAAACATTTCCCTTCTTTACCAGGAACTGTTATTTGAGATCTGCTCTGAACTTGCATACCCTTGTTCTGGTACACAAGAGACCAGTTACTTGGAAATAAATGATCTTTTTTTACGCTGAATGATCAGCCATTTCGTATTTAATCAAAGTGCACCAAGCACTGTAACAAGTAGCATCTCCTTTAATGTAATTCAGTCCTTCAACAACCTTGAAAATTGGGCATTATTATTCCCGTCTTATGTGTCAGGAGCTAGGGCTTATAGAGGTTAAGAGAGGAGTTCAAAGTGACACAATTAGGAAGCAGCCAATAAAAACAAACCTTGTTCTGTGATTCCAGGGACATGATCTGTTGCAGGACAATTTACTCATTTAAATGAGACAATCAGGAAGACAGTTGATATTGTTAAGGTGAAGGATAAGTACTGCTCTCATCTCTTTCATTTTTAATTCAGTTTGAGCTATGCCATTTTTTATTTGAATTGGTCCTCTTTGCTCTTAAAAATAAAAGTAATGCCAAACCTTCCATTATGATTAGAGCATTCAGAAGAGGCTCCCATGAGTTTCCTATTTCAACATTTTAGGGAAAAAGCAGGCATATCCACTATTGAGCTTTCACATTCAGAAGTCAAAGGGGGTAAGAAACTCGGAAAGATCTCTAGATGCTAACAGGAACTTCTCAACTTGCCATACATGGTCCATTTCTCCTGTTTTCTCTTCCTACAACACGAACAATGTTTGAATTTTCTTAAATGTTCCTTTAAAGTAGAGGGAGTTATGATCTTCAGTATTTTCAAACTCAGGAAAAACTAGCCCTTTACAGAAAGAGCAGTTTAGGGGAAGTGGAGGGCTTTGTCACAGAGAGACCTGGCATCAGATCCCTCCTGTAAGAATAGCCACTAGTAACCTCTGACCTCCCTTTCCTGATGGTATTTGCCCTACAGTTTTTGCTGAACAAGGTAACATTAGCATAATATCTGAGACAGCAGGAACTGTTTACAGTCAAAGTTATTCCCTTTCTGTCCACTTCTCTGTGTCCGTTCATCTAGAGGCAGCTTATTTTCTATAAGCAATTTTCTCCATTGTGGCTCTTTCTGGCCTGGACAGGTAATATTAGTGTTAGTATTAGCATCATTCATTGCAATTGTGGTAAAATACACATGACATAAAATTTGCTCTTTTCACATTACTTAAGTGTAAAATTCATTGCTATTTAGTACAGTCCAATTTTAGACAGTCTTCAACACCATCCAGCTCTAGAACTTTCTCGTCTTCCCAAATTGAAACTCTGTCTCCATTAACTAATAACTTCCCATTTCCTCCTCTCCCAACTCCTGGTAACCATCCTTCTACTTCCTGTCTCTCTGAATGTGACCGCTCTGCGTACCTTACATAGATGGAATCATACAGTATTTATCTTTCTGTGACTGGCTTTTTTCACTTAGCATAATGTCCTCAAGGTTCATCCATGTTGTAGCATGTGTCAGAATGTTCTTCCTTTTTAAAGCTGATTAATACCGTAGGTACATATCACATCTTGCTTATACAGTCATCTGGACAGATCCTTTTGATTGTATGGATGCTTGGGCAAAAATGTAACTGAGACCACCTTCCTTCAAAAAGGACTTCTGTAGCTCATTCTGGTGGTTGGGGAGGAGGAGGAACAGAGGGATAGGCAGTGCTGGGTGGACAAAGCTTGGTGGTCCTCAGCATCTCCCCCTCCTTTCTGTGATCCAGCATTTTGCTTCCTGCCATGTCCTTTTCCATTGGGTGAGTCATTTAAATAGCAATTGACAAACCCTACACCTAAGCTTTCACTCCGACATTAAGTTAGGCAATCACCCACTGTGAGGAGAAAGGAAATAATATTTACTATGAGTTTAGAAATCTTCCCTAAGCTTGGATTTTGGTGGTTCTGGTTTCTTATGTCTGGGAGACTAGGAGACACTACGTTGTTAGTCATCTGTTCCTTCTGTCTGTCCCGCTTTCTGTCTCTCCTTTGCCCCTCTTTCTTTTTCCACATTCACAATACTTCTTTCGCTGTCATGATATATTTGAATCTGTGTTCTTTTCCTGAAATGGGTGCCAAGAAGCATAGTATTAACCTAACTAAACAATTTTCTATTTCAAAACTCATTCTGAGAAATTCTCCCTCGGTGTTCATTGTTTTGTATCTCTGGGTCTCCAAATCTTAGGAGCAGAAGGGTAGTGAAGCACTAAATACCACAGTATGGTATTGTGTAGTTCAATGGGATTCCAAAAAAATGGAAAATTGGGTACAAATATAATCCACTTACACCCAAACTTCCAGGCTGTTTCTCAAGACATAGAATTTCCAAAGAATTGTTTCTGTCTGGAACCCTATAGGTAAAAAGAGCACATGAAAACATTCATCTTTCTTTTTAGAAAATGAAGAAATAGAAATCAATCTCAGTCTCTTGCCTTCAGAGCAGTATGAAAAATCACCATTGAAAACGTGTGTTTGTCCCAATCTAGACAGCTTCACAATTCTCTCTTAAGAAAAGGGAATCAGAAATTTTGAACAGAAGCTGTTTAAAGCCCAAGTCCCAAAGCAAAACTTTTTATAACCAAACTGTCCCTAGAAATACTTCTACCACAAAGACTATAAAATTTGGCGCCATTAAAAAAATGTAGAATTTTAGAGATAGAAGGATCTTGGTCCAAACCTCTAAACGATACTTCTCTTCTAGTTCGCAGAGTGGAAGATGTAGGTGAACAAGAGTAGACTCTCTGACTCGAGTGGTCCATGGTCATTGAAGGATGCTACCTGTAGGATCAATGTATTTGGGCAGCATGAAGGTGGAGGAAAGAAAGGGAGAGAGAGGGAGGAAGAAGGGGGGAAACACAGAGGGTACAAAAGGGGGAGCGAGGAAGCAGGAAGGTAATATTTATTGCGTTTCCCCCCAATAGATATTACCAAAGTAACTAATTAAATTATCTTAACAAACCACTAACAAAGATGTTAAGCTCCTGAATTTAGAGTTGAAAAAACTTAAATTCAAAGAATGTAAATGCATATATTCTTAGCATTGACTTGGAAAGAGGAGGCACAGAATTCTTCTTGAAAGAGACACAAGTGAGAGAAAGACAGGACGGATGTGATGGACACACACTCATCACATGCTTTGACGACAGTATTGTAATGAAGAGATCACAGCTGTGCCCATGAGTTACACAGACTCTGGATTCATATTAAGCAAAGTTAAGTTCCTCCTTATTTTTCAGATATGGCAAAAGAAAAAGTGATAGTAGGATTTATAATGTTTTCTTTCTACAAGTTCTGTTTAGCACCAACATCTTCTTTGACCCCTTGCCAAATGTGGGTCATAGTAGATTATAGAAACATGGTAGGAAATAGCCTAATACCAGCACATAATGCTAGGAAAGAGAACACCACTTTGATCCAAGCAGTGTTTGTACCCTAATATGTGAATTTTGATTATTCTTATTTTAGCTTCCAGCACAATTGTTCTTATGACTGATTGAGCTAATAACTGATTTCAGGAGAAAAGTTTCCTAAAGTACATTGTATGTGTAATTTATAAGCATGACTTTGCTGACACATTATTTAAATAATTTAGAAATAGTAAAGGACTCTTAAATCTCACCAGCATCCTTTGTCTGAAAACACACGGGTCTCTTTTTTGGGCAGAGGGAGGGGGAGGGAAGGGGGAGGAGTTTCAAATGTAATGCAGACTTCTCTGGCAAATCGTTTAGCTTCTGTATGTGTCTGTTTCCTCTGCAATTAGATGAGAAAGCTGAACTACGCTGAGACCCATGCCAGGTCCCACCTTTGAGGCGTCTTCATTCCCTGAAAGGTCTGCTTATAGAATGCTGGATTCACTGTTGACTTTTCTGCCCCAGTGCAAAGGTTTAAACACAAGTTTTCATCCCCATCACCATCCCAGGAACTTTCACAGAGTATCTGTTATATACTAAGAGCTGTATGTATATTATTTCTAATTCACACTATAATCCTAAGGAAAGGCAGTATTATCTCTAATACACAGATGGAGCATTGTACTAACTCAAGAATTATTCAATATCTGGGATTAATTTAGGGATGAATGCTATAGGGTATTTTCAAAGCTAATTCACCAAAAAAGGTTTTTGTTTGTTTGACTGGTTAGGGTTTGTTTGTTTAATTCTTTTTTCTTTAAGGTGGCTTCCTTAGTCTTGATTCACAAGAGAATAATTATAATTTTCAAATTGATGAAGATGAATTCTTTTTCAAGGCAGCACCATTCTCCGTTTATCAGGGAGTTTCTAAACTTATCTCCCCACAAACAGAAGGAACCACTCCTTCCCTTGTGTCCACTTTGGACTCTGACCATATTTCTGTCCCAGCACCTACAATGCTTTTATCAAACTGAATCATTACATACCTATCTCCCCTTACCAGATTCTGCCTGTGAGTCCCTAAAATAATGTCTGTCTTTATTGGGAAAGAATCTTTTTTATCTTTATCAGTTCAGTAGTGCCTGATATAGAGCAGTCACACAAAAAATCATGAATGAATGAATGAATGAATAGAAATGTTGATAAATTAGCTGTCATAGAGTTATGTAGATTTTAACTACAAGCAAAAATAAACTATGTGTTTTTATCTTTTTTAACGTATCTTTTTAAGTATATGTTTTTATTGACTTCAGAGAGAGGAAGGGAGAGGGAGAAAGAAATAAAAACATTAATGAGCAAATCATCAATGAGCTGCCTGCAGTGCACCCCCTAATGGGGTTTAAGCCTGAAACCTAGGTGTGTGCCCTGACCAGGAATCGAACTGGTGACCTCTTGGTTCATGAGTTAATGCTCAACCACTGAGCCACACCAGCTGGGCAGTGCGTTTTACCTTTTCTACATTTGCATCAGGGTGGTGGGCTGGCAGAGAAGTTCCCCTCAATCACATTTTCCTTTCCATACTCTCCATAAAGGGCTTTTGTAAGTACTGTCCTTCTTAGTTCAGGAAATCCTCTCAGTTCTACTTAATGTCACCTAGGCCTGATATGACTCCAGAGTTTCTGCTCCATCCCTGTCCTGTGTCCTCATTTCTCACCCATTGACAGCTGTTTGGAGGGTCAGCATTGCTCTCCAGTGTCCATTGATGAGATCATTAACATTGGAGGCGGAGGTGTGACCATCACCTCTCAGTTTACACCATTATTTCTTGCTTGGTCAACAGTAGCATTAGATGAGTAACTGGCCCTCTGCAGAAGGAGGCCTATAGTTTACCTCTTGCCACTCCTTTTCCCTATGTCCACACGATGGTTACATCTATGTGTCAACTTGCCTGGCCCCGGGGATACCCAGACATCTGATTTAAACGTTATTTCTGGGTGTGCTGTATGGTGGTGTTTCTGGGAGAGATTAGCCTTTGAATCGGTGCATTGAGTACTAGTAAAGCAGATGGCCCTCCCCCAATGTGGGTGGGCATTATCCAATCCATTGGGAGCCTGAATACAACTAAAGGGGGAGTAAGGTTGGATTCACCCTTCCTCTGTCTGATGGCTTCTTATGGCAAGTCTACTTTCTCCTCCTCAACTACACCCTGGGTGTTCCTGGGTCTCCAGCTTGCAGACAACAGATTGTGGGATTTCTCAGCCTCTATAACTGGGTGAGCCAATACCTCATACTAAGTTGATTTCAAGATGTATCCTATTGGTTCTGTTTCTCTGGAGAACCCTACTAGAATTCTTATTTTTATTTCCTCTATTGAATATACCTAAACTTATTTTTTCCATTAGTACTCTTTCTTAATTTATACCCACAATTTGTTGAGAAGTACATCTTCAAGTAACCTCCTAAGAAGTGTGTGTGGGAAGTAGATTTTCAATGCACGAGTATATTTGAATATATTTTATTATTGGGTTGATTTTTTGGTTGAGCGGTATAGTCTAGATTGAAAATATTTTTCTCAGACCTCAAAGACATTGATCCATTTTCTTTTGGCATTCACTGTTATTTTTGAAATTTTTGATGCCAATTGGGATCTTATCCATTTGTATGTCACTGCTCCCTCCCCTCCCCAGTCCTCTCTCATTTCTGGGAACTTTATGATCTCACATTCAGAATTTCACACAGGTACATCTAACTGTGTAACCATTCACTAACACATCTTGGCACCCGTAGGTTTTTTTAATATGAATTTTTTGACTCTCTAGTATCTTAGCACAAATGTTACTGAGTGAAGCCTTCTCACTCAACCTGAAGTTGCAGTCCTGCCCCAGCAACCAATCTCTCTTCCTTCCCTGCCTTATTTTTGTCCATAGCACATAGCAATCTCTAACGTACTGAATAATTTGCTTACTTCCCCACCCCTCTTCCATCACAGGAATGTAAGCTCCCAAGAGGGCAGGGATTTTGGTCTCTTCTGTTTACTCTTGTATGCCCAGAACTCTGTCCAGCATCTAGTGGGTATTCAATAAATAGTTGTTAAATAAATCTTTGTTTCATATGTATGAAAGAGGAAATAAATGCTTCATCTGCATGTGTAGGTCTTGACAACTGTCACACTTCACTGTAGATTGATTCTAGGACCAGCTGTCCATGTGGAGAGGATGTAGAAAGAGAATAGAAATCAGAAGTAAATCTATTGAAACAGATCATTGAGTTATTGGCAGTTATTTTTTACTGTAATTGTTTGAATTTTTATATTTATTGTAGAAATTTACAAAGGATTAAAAGTTAACAGAATGTGTTTTCAAGATGTTCCAGTGAGTATTATCCCAGTGTTAGCTCATCATGTGACCTGCCCAGGTGAACATCTATTCAACACGTCCTCTTCATTCCAGGTCGCTACCTGATTCTCCTCTTGAGCTCTCCCCGTAGACTTTAACTCCTGCACCACTTGAAAACACCACTTTAACTTAGGCATAGGTTTCTTTAGAGATCTTATTTTTGACAGGGTTGTTAAGATTTCTGCTACCTAGGCAACAGAGTATGATTCTGTCACTAACATCCTTTCATTTTTAGCAAAGTGAAGTCTTAAAATCTTTTAATAAATTTTAAAGATAAAAGCCAACTTTAAAATATTTCTTTTTCTTAAGAAAAAAAAATAGAGGAGGCAATAAATATAACGGGCTGCATATTTGACCGTGCTTCTTGGAAAAACCAGAACAAGCTTGGAAAGAGAGAGAAGGCTGAATATTTTAAAACAACACAAACAGCATCCTGAGGCACAATAAAGTCCAGGTCTAGTTTTCAAAGTTGGATTGATTCCTTGAAGAGCATGTTGACTGACTCCACGTACTGCGTCTTAAACACACATAGACCCATTCACACTATTATTTAGACTATGGAAGCAATGCTTCTGATTAGACAAAGCTATTAAAATGCAAATAAAGATTCCAACTAAAATACCATACCGTAAAATCTAGAGATAATGTCTCTAGCATGTTGTTTTGAATTCTACACTTTTACTTAAAAACTATATTATGAACATTTACCATATTATGAAAAGTTCTTCAAAATCAGAATTTTTCAGAAGCATCAATGTACCATAGTCTAACCATCCCAATGCGGTTTTTTTCCTATTATTTCTTTCCAGTGTTTGTTATTATAAATGGAATGTAAAGAACATCTCTGTGCAAAATAAAAACCACATTGTCTATATTTCCTTTTCACTTCGAATGACAGAATTCTTGAAGAAGAAACTCTGGTCAAATGATCAGAGGTTTTTAGGCTCCTGAAAATGCTGCAAATACTTCCCTGGATGATACTGGACACTCCCCTCAGGCTTGCCTGATGGTATCCACCATCTGACCTTCTCTAGCCCTGAGTTGAAAACAAAATACATTAAAGGTGGTGTTTAGATTTATGAGATTAGTAAGAAAGTTGGATGTCCCCTATCTTTACTGGCCATTTGTAATTCTCCATAAATTACCTTTGTCTTTTTATACTTTTTTTCTATAGAAATGTTAGTGGTTTTTTTATACAGATTTATAAAAAACTTTGAAAAGAAGTGTTACCAACTCTTTGCCTGTTATCAGTGGCAAACATTTTTCAAAGTTCATCATTTTAATGTTTTTCATGATATTTTTTTTTTAGTTTAAGAGATGAGAATTTTGATATTCAGAGGTTGAAACCTTATCTCACCCAATCTATTGGTCTTTTCCTTGCTCAAAGGGTTCTTCTCCTGAGAGCCACTTTTTATTCTCCTAATAACTGTGTTGTTTTCTATGCTTACATACATTGTATTATTTAAACATCACTGAAATTAATGCCTATGTGGGACATATGAGATAAGGTAAGGATCTAATTTGCTATTTTCTATATTCCATTTATCCAGTAATCCATCTCTTCCTTTGTTTTGTGATGTTACCTTTATCATATCTCAAACCATTGCACATAAATAGGACCCTTTCTTTTTCAGGACTATTCTCTTTTATTAATTCACTAGAGGCCCAGTGCACGAAATTTGTGCCGTGTTGGGGGGCATCCCTCAGCCTGGCCTGTGTCCCTCAGTCCGGGACCCCTCACTCCTTACCACCCACCTGCTCACTGCTCCTTACCACTCAGTTCGCTGCTCCTTATCACTGCCATGGAGGTGGGAGAAGTTCTTGCCACCACCACTGCACTCGCCAGCCATGAGCTGGGCTTCTGGCTGAGTGGCCCTCCCCCTATGGGAGCGCACAGACCACCAGGGGGCAGCTCCTGCATTGAGCATCTGCCCCCTGGTGGTCAGTACACATCATAGCAACTGGTCATTCTGCTGTTTGGTTGATTTGCATATTAGCCTTTTATTATACAGGATACTTGTGCCAGCACCACCCATTGCTGTAACTTTACAATATATCTTCTATCTAATAGAACAAGTTCACTCCTCCTCATTAGCTTTCCTTTCAAAAAATTTTTATTATTCTCATGTATTTATTCTTCCAGCAAAACTCCCAAAGAAAATCCGATTGAGAGAGTATTGGATTGCATTAAACCTAAAAATTAATGTGGGTAAAATTGATATATTTGTAATATTCCACACAGACACACTGTATGTAGTTCCATTATATTAGCCTTATTTCATGTTTCTTGGTATAATTTTGTGGCATTTTTCACGAGGTCTGACACATTTCTTATTAAGCTTGTATTTCTTGGTGTTTGAGATTTCCATTATTCCTGTGAAAGAGATTTTTGTCCTCATTATATTTTCTGGTTGTGACTGGGACGTTTGAATTCCATGGATACTTATATTCATTCATCTTGCTGAACTCACTTCTAATTGTTTTTTAGCTGATTCTCCAGGGTTTTCTAGGTATGTGATTCTATCGTCTGCAAATAATGATAACTTTGTTTCCTCTTTTCCAGTAATCACACTTCCTATTTCTGTTTTCTGCTGTAACCAAAACTTCTAAAATAATATTAAACAATAGGGGAAATAGCAGACATCCTTGTTTTGCTTCCAATGCTAATGGGAATGTCTCTAATGGTATTTTTGCAATAAATAATGATATAAGCTGTCAGTGGAAAATATGCTTTAATGCGTTTTATGAATTTACTAGGGGCCCGGTGCACAAAAATTTGTGCACTCGGGGTGGAGGGAGTCCCTCAGCCCGGCCTGTGCCCTCTGACAGTCTGGGACCCCTCAGTGAATGTCCTATGATGGCCCCAGTCTGCCAGGCGCCTTCTGTGTGTGTGTGTGTATGTGTGTGTGTCACCACTGGGGACCTGCCCCCAGCCGCATCTGAGGCTCGGAGCAGTCCTCCTGTGTGTGTTTACCTGCCCGGGGCCTGCCCCAGGCACACCGTGAAGGCTTGGAGCAGGCATCCCCTCTATGTTGATCTCTCAGACTCTTGCCCTCCCCAGCATGTTGTTCTCTTTTTTGAGCATGGCCAGGGCTGGGTGCGGCCTGCCTCCCAAGCTTGCCTACTGCCCATCTTCCTCCAGCCACCAGAAAGCAGGGAAAACCCCGCCTCGTGGTCAAGCCAGCCTTTTCCTGCTC
>PVJC01038797.1:0-16588 GCA_004026665.1 Murina feae | reverse complement strand
TGCTGTAAAAAAGAAGGAATTCTTACCATTTGCAGCAGCATGGATGGAACTGGAGAGCATTATGCTAAGTGAAATAAGCCAGTCAATGAAAGAAAAATACCACATGATCTCACTTATTTATGGATAATAAAGACCATTATAAATTGATGAACATAAACAGATACAGAGGCAGAACAGCATTGAACAGACTGTCAAACTATAGCTGGAAGGCTGGGGACTGTTGTGGGGGAGTTAATAGATCAACTGAAGTACTTGTATGCATGCATATAAGCATAATCAATGGACACAAGACACTGGGGGGTAGGGGAGGAGTTGGGAAGGTCAAGGGGAAAAATGGAGACTTATTTAACACTCTTTGTAATACTTTAAGTAATAAAACAAAATTAAAAAGAGGAAAAGGCCATATATTACAAACCTACAGCCAACATCATACTCAATGGGCAAAAACTAAAACCATTTCCCTTAAGAACAGAATAAGAAAGGGATGTCTGTGTTCACAACTCTTATTCAACATAATAGTGGCTGGCCTAGCCACAGTGGTCAAAGACAAAGAAAAAAGGAGGAAGTAAAACTCTAATTATTCACAAATGACATGATATTATATATAGAAAACCTTAAAGACTCCACCAAAAAATTATTAGACTTAATAAATAAATTTGGGCTTAGCTGGCTTGGCACAATGGTTGAGCATTAATCTGTGAACAAAGAGGTCAGGGTATGATTCCCAGTTGGGACACATGCCCAGGTTGCTGGCTCTGTCCCCAGTAGGGCAGCATGCAGGGATGCAGCTCATCAATGAGTGTCTTTCATCATTGATGTTTCTATCACTTTCACCCTCTCCCTTCCTCTCTGATATCAATAAAAACATACTTTAAGACATAAATGAATTTGGCCGTGTAGCAGGATACAAAATCAATGCTCAAAAGTGCATAGCATTTTCATACACCAATAATGAATTCTCATAAAGAAAAACTAAACAATCCCATTTACTATTGCAAAAAATTAAGATACTTTGGAATAAACAACTAAGGAGGTAAAAGGCCTGTGCTTGGGAAACTACAGGACATTGAAAAAAAGAAATAGAGGAGGATACAAATAAAGGCAAGTGTATGGCATGTTCATGGATTTATAGAATTAACATCATTAAAATGTCCATACTACCCAAGGCAATGTACAGATTCAATGCAATACCCATTAAAATACCCATAGCATATTTTACAGATTTAGAACAAATACTCTAAAAAGTTAATGGAACAACAACAACAACAAAAAGGCAGCAATCTTGAGAACGAAGAACAAAGTTGGAGGGATCAAAATACCAGATATCAAGTTATACTACAAAGCCACTGTAATCACAGGAGCTTGGTACTGGCATAAGAACAAGCATATAGAGCAATAGAGCAAAACAGAGACCCCAGAAATCAACCCAAGTCATTATGCTCAATTAATATTTGACGAAGGAGGCAACAGCATACAATGGAGTCAAGAGGGTCTCTTCATAAATGGTGTTGGGAAAATTGGACAGATACATGCAAAAAAAGACACTAGACCACCAATTTACACCATATACAAGAATAAACTAAAAATGGATACAAGACTTAAATGTAAGTCGTGAAGTCATAAAAATCCTAGAAAAAACATGGGCAGCAAAATCTCAGACATCTCTCGTAGCAATATGTTTACAGATACATCTTCTAGGGCAAAGGAAACTAAGGAGAAAATAAATAAATGGGACTTCATCAAAATAAAAAGCTTCTGCACAGCAAAAGAAACCATTAAGAAAATGAAAAGGGAACCCACTTAACGTAAAAACATATTTGGCAATGATACATTTGGTAAAAGGTTAATATCCAAAATATATAAGGAACTCAAACAACTTACCAAAAGGAAGACAAACAATCCGATTAAAAAATGGGTATAGAACCTAGACACTAATGGACCAAATGGACATAGAGAGGGCCAAGACACATGAAAAGATACTCAAAGTCACTGATCATCAGAGAGATGCAAATTAAAATGACAATGAAGTATCACCTCACACCTGTTAAGAATGGCTACCATGAACAAAACAACAAATGACAAGTGCTGGCCAGGATTTGGAGAAAAGGGAACCCTAGTACACTGCTGTGTGGAATGCAAACTAGTGCAGCTATTATGGAAAACATTTTCGTCAAAATAGTTTCATCAAAAAATTAAATATGGAACTGCCATTTGACCCAGTGATCCCACTTCTAGGAATATATCCTAAGAAACCCAAAACACCAGTCAGAAAGAATGTGTGCACCCCTATGTTCACAGCGGCATAATTTACAAAAGCTAAGATCTGGAAATAGCCCAAGTGCCCATCAGTAGACATGTAGATTAAAAAGTTGTGGTACATTTATACCATGGAATAATATGCAAAAGTAAAAAGAGATGAATTTCTTACCCTTTGAGACAGTATGGAGTGACCTGCAGAGTATTATTCTACGTGAAAAAAGCCAGTCAGAGAAGGAAAAGTATCACACGATCTCACTCATATGTGTAACCTAATTAACATAATAAAATGATAAACAGAGTGGATCCAGAGACATGGAATCATGGAACAGAGTGTGGAATCTTAAAGGAAAGCTAGAGGAGGGTGTACAAGTAGGAGGTGACCCACCAAAGAACTTATATGGATATATGCATAACCCATGGACACAGATAATAAGGTAGTGAAGGTCTGGTCCGGGGGGAGAAGATGGGCTGCAGGGGGTCATAGGTGGAAAAAGGGGACGTATGTAATACTTACAACAATGAATATTTTTAAGAAAGTAAATTTAAAAAATAAAATAAAATAAGAAATTCAGTTATCCCAATGTTCTCTGCCAGATTCATGAAGCATTGGGACAATATCATTTTCTAAGAACTTTCACATTTACCACTTGCCACATAGTACTAAGTTAATAATGTTGGCAAAACTATATGTTGAATTTATTTTTATAAATAAAATGCATAGGCAAGCAAGTCACATATCTATACTACTCAGTGATTTGAAGAAAGGCCATTACAGCATCTAAGCTAACCTGAGAATGTAACATAACACATTACATAATACACTGTAGGCAACAGTGAAAAAAGAAATTTATTATTTTAGAGGATAGAAATGTGTTCAATTTAGTTTATAGAAATACTAGAGGCCCAGTGCACAAAACTTTGTGCAGTTGAGTGGGGTCCCTCAGCCTGGCCTGTGCCCTCTCACAGCCTGGAACCCTTTGGGGGATGCCCACCTGCTGACTTAGGCCTGCTTCCCTGGGGGGATTGGGCCTAAGCTGGCAGTCACACATCCCTCTGGCAGCCCGGGAGCCCTCGGGGGATGTCCACTTGCCAGTGGGGAGCAGGTGTAAGCTGCAGTCAGACATCCTTAGCACTGCTGAGGAGCCGGGAGAGTCTCCCGCCACCAGCCACCACCGCTGTGCTGGCAGCTATCAGCCTGGCTTGTGGCTGAGCAGAGCTCCCTCTGTGGGAGTGCACCAACCACCAGGGGGCAGCTCCTGCATTGAGCGTCTGCCCCCTGGTGGTTATTGTGTGTCATAGTGATAACAAATGACAAGTGCTGGCCAGGATTTGGAGAAAAGAGAGCCCTGGAGCAGGGAGTACACTGCTGTGTGGAATGCAAACTGGTGCAGCCATTATGGAAAACAGTTTCGTCAAAACAGTTTCATCAAAAAACTAAATAAGCAGTCATTCCCAGTTGTTCTGCTGTTAGGGTCCATTTGCATATTATCCTTTTATTATATAGGATAGAGGCCTGGTGCACGGGTGGGGGCTGGCTGGTTTGCCCTGAAGGATGTCCCGGATCAGGGTGGGGAGTCCCTGGCCAGCTTGGGTGAGGGGCTGATGGCTGTTTGCAGGCTGGACAAGCCCCCAGTGGGAACCCTCACCCCATGGGGGTGTGGCCAGCCTGGGTGAGGGGCTAAGGGCTGTTTGCAGACTGACCACAGCCTCTTCAGGGTGGGGGAGTGTCTTGCTGGGGTGCCTGGCCAGCCTGGGTGAGGGGCTGATGGCTGTTATATAAGTTATTTAACTTCTATAATTGAAACTTTGTAGCCTTAAGCAAAGTCCTGATCAGGTTGCCCCTGGCAACCGAGGCTCCCAGCCCCTCCTTGAGTGGAGGCCATACTGGCTGGAAGCAGGTATCTGGGATTTATTTATTTTCTAATAATTGAAACTTTGTAGCATTGATCGGAGCTCAGGGCCGGCCAGGGCAGGTGGGAATCTTGGCTTCCTCTATTGCTGGGGGCAATGCAAACCTCCTGCTCGCTTCAGCTCTGTGGCCACAGCCATCTTTCTAACAGCGTGATGGAATGAGGGTGTGATAGTTAATGTGCATATTACTCTTATAGTAGATAGGATAACATGTTACGATAGTGAATTTTTGGGAAATAATTGCAGAAATAAATGAGATAGCAAGGAAGAAGTTTCAAGCTTACAATCATTTTGCCACAAGAATGAGATAAAGGATCAGTTTGTTGCAAATGGCACATAATGGATTCTTAACTTTTCTCATTTAGGTGTTGGAATGGTGGGGGCTGGAAGGAAGATGTTTTGACATTGTGTGGTGGGCACACAGTGCAATATACAGATTCTGTATCATAGAAATGTACATTAGAAACCTATGTACTTCTATTAACCAATATCACCCCAAAAACTTTCATAGAAATTAACATAAAAACAGGGGGAAAAAAGAGTGAACAATGATGATCAATTAATACATTTTTTTCAAATTAGAGGACTGGATCACAACAGTAGATAAAGTTGGGAAGACTGTCCTGAGAATATCCCTATTAAATGTTCATTCATATGTATAAAAAAGAAACCCAACGCAAAAGATTACATATTATATAAAAATTTATTTATATGGAGTTACATGAGGAAACTCCAGACTTCATGTAACTCCCACTAATGTAGTCACAGGACACTAATCTGTTGTTACAGAGTCATAAAGTGCTTCTTCTGGGTTGGGGTGGGATGATGGAAAAGCATGGGAGAGCTTTCTGGAGCAATTAAAACGTTCTAATTTTGTTACTGTAAGGGCGGAAGGGTGGTGCGAGAGTGCAGATGTAAGGGCGAAAGGGCAGTGCGAGAGTGAAGATCTGCCAATAGGGATGCAGAGGAAATGCCCGGCCAAGGACCTTCCCTCGACCAGTCAACAGGGGCCACACGCGTTACCCCACCCACTACTTCCGGCCCTATAAATCCTTTGGTTTTCCTGAAACCTTCACTTCCTCCCCCGTCGCGCCATTGTGCAGCGGGCAAGCGGGGAGTCCAAGTTAACTTGTATAAAAAAGCTCTTATGTTCTTGCAACGGTTTTGGGGCTCACTCATAGTCTTTGGGGACCACAACATCTGGGTACAACAGTTACAACTGTGGCTTATATGACTGTGATCTTTTGTCAAAATGCATTGAACTGCGCACTTAAGATCTTTAATTATACTGAATGTAAATTACAAAAGTTATTGCAAGGAAAAATGCAGTTGAAGCTCAACCAAGTATAGCATCAAGGGTCTAGCTGAACTACAAAGTCTTCAAACCTCCCTACATTATTGACACAATAAGGAAAGTCACATACATATAAAGTAAACATAAATCAGGGGCTGAGTAACTGGTGGTCTGACAAACTGCATCTTTGGAGTGGAGGAGGTCTAAAAGCAGTTTGGATGGGATGTTGTAGCTGACATCAGTGCCTCCAGAACCTTCCCTTTAGTGCTCACCTCTACCCACAGAATACTATTTATTGGGAATGCCCATAACTCCATGCCTGAGGACTTGTTCAGATCATAAGAGCATGGAACTCCTGTGCATAGAATAAATCAGAAGAGACAGAGAGTTAGTATCCCAGGATCAGCCCTCAACTAGTGCTGCATAGGGCACTGGTTTATAAGCATGCTGTATTCCTGCTTTCTTGACTGGATAAGTCTGAGGTGTGTTTTGCACTGTTTCCTACAGTTATCCACTGAGGTTGAGCTCTAGTTGCACACAGTGGTAACTGGCTCAATGATACTTTTTTTTAGCTTCCATCCCCTTCCTGGCTCACTTCTCCACTCCCTTATCTGTGTTTTCTAAGACCAAATCCTAAATAAATTTCTTGCTCTTGAGTCCTTATTTCAGAGTTTGTTTCTAGGAAATCACAAATCAATATAGGTATGTATGGTGGGCAAAGAATGAGTTTTAAAAGATACAGTTTTGAGTTATAAATAGAAGTTTCTAGCTCAAGAATTATTTGGAAACTTCAGACTTCATGTAACTCCCACTAATATGGTCACAGTAAATTAAATACTCCTATGAATTCACATTTCCTCGCCTATTTTATCACATGTCCATCACTTCATGGAAATAAGATTCACTACTCTAGGATACCATGGCTTTATGAATTGCTTTGTGAATTGTTTTATGTTGCTAATGTTTGTGAATTGCTTTATGTTGCTAATGTTAAGATTCACTACTCTAGGATACCATGGCTTTGTGAATTGCTTTATGTTGCTAATGTTGCTAATCATAGCTTGTGGCTATGATTCCCCACCCCTTATTGCTATTAAGGAGTGCTTAGCTCATTCAAAGTAGGTTAAAATAGAAAGAAGAAATAGCACCAAACAAATGAAGCAAAAGCACAGAAAAGGTGAAAGTAACTTTCCATTAGAGGATAGTCCTTATAGCCTTTATCCTTCTAAGTTACAAAACTACCACAGCTAGTATTATAGAATAAAGTTCACATTCTCTTAGAGATGTGCTATAAATTTGAACAATTCTTAAAGCCTGGTAAGTAAAAGAGTTTGTTAAGTGCATTAGCAACTAACTAAATAGTTTTTTTAATCTTTTTATTGATTAAATTATATATGAGTAATTATCCCCTCCTTGCCCACCCCAACACCCCCCCACACAAATGCTCCCCCCCAGTGTCTGTGTCCACTGGTTATGCTTATATGTATGCATACAAGTCCTTTGGTTGATCTCTCCCCCTTACCTCCACCCTCCCCTACCTTCCTTCTGAGATTTGATGGTCTAATTCAAACTTTTTAAACAGGGGGCCAGTTCACTGTACCTCAGACCATTGGAGGGCCGGACTATAGTTTAAAAAAACACAACTATGAATAAATTCCTATGCACACTGCACATATCTTATTTTGAAGTAAAAAATACCCAAAATGGGAACAAATACAATATTTAAGATGAACAAGTGAAGTTAAATCAACAAAGTTACCAATATTTCAATGGAAACTATGAGCCTGCTTTTGGCTAATGAGATGGTCAGTGTCTGGTTCCATATTTGTCACTGCTAGTCCTAACAAGTGATGCAAGTGTGCATCAATTAGTCTAGATCAGGTTGGAGATTTCAGATGTTTCATTCTGGAAAAAGTCTGTTCACAGACATAAGTACTGCCAAAGATGGTTGCCATTTTGAGTCCATGGTTCCTGAGATTAGGATATGTCTCCAAGGGGAGAGATGCATAGAAATGAGGAAGGCTGCTTGACTTGAATGCATCTTTCAGAGAGTCACAATTCTGCAGTTCAGCCAGTTCCATTTGGTAAATTGTATCCACATTTTCAATGTCAATAGAAAATGGGTTATGGAAAAGCTGTATGTCCTGTTCATGGAGATGAAGCTCTTTAAATCTAAATTGGAACTCCTTTTGCAACTTTTGCAGTGAATCCACACATGTTTTGTTTGGGAATGCAACCAATGGTTTTTCTGCTAACAGATTTTGAGTTGTGGGGAGATGGCAGAAATTTTACTCCTTCACTTGTTTGATGCAGAGGCCTAATTTTACTTCAAATGCTTTCACATGTGATTGCATATCACAGATGAGCTTCCCCTTTCCTTGAAGTTGCACATTGAAACTGTTGAGTAGCTCTGTTACATCTGTCAGAAAGACAAGGTGCCATTTCCATTCTGCATCATTGAGCTCTGGTACTTCTTTGTTTTTTGAAAGCAGAAAAGCTATAATCTGTGGAAGTAAGTCATAGAAATGTTTCAAAACTCTCCCTCAACTCAGCCAATGGACTTCTGTGTGGTATAGAACATCTTCATAGGCAATATTTAGCTCAGACAGAAATTCCTGAAATTGTCTGTGGTTTAGTGCATTGACTCTAATGAAGTTAACACAAGATACCACAATTTTCATAACAAGAGTCCCACTTAAGTGATTTACTACGCAGCACTTATTGGTGGATGAGGCAGTGTATGGCTAGTGGATGAGAATGGTTTGGTTATGTTTGTCCATCTCTTGGTTAATGTGAGCAATTACTCCTTTCTGAGACCCCACCATGCTAGGAGCACCATCAGTTGTCACACTGGCTAGTTTAGCCCAGTCCAGCTCCAAACCATTCACAGTTTGGCAAACCTTTTCATAGATATCCTCTCCTGTAGTTGTTCCTTCAATGCTTTGCAGTGCAGCAAGTTCTTCTGTGACTTCGAAATAGTCATTCGTCCCATGAATAAAAACTGATAAACAAAAATTAGATACAGAAGTAGAGCAGCATTAAAAAGACTGTCAAAATACAGCAGGAAGGAGAGGGAGGGTTGGGGGGAGGGGAAAAAGATCAACTAAAGGACTTTTATGTATCCATATAAGCATAACCAAGGGACACAAGACACTGGGGGGTAAGGGAGGACAGGGGAAGGTCAATGGGGAAAAAAGAGACATATGTACTACTCTTTGTAATATTTTAAGGAATAATAAAAATAAATAAATAAATAAATAAATAAATAAATAAATAAACATTAGAAGTTGTGCAGAATCACGAACATCATTACTTTCATCGAGAGCCAAGGAAAAATAGGAAAGTTTTTTTGCAGAGTTTTGCAAATGCTGATGCAAATTGTCTCCCATTTCTTCAATCCTTCATGTAATTGTAGGTCCTGAAAGACTCAACTGTACTAAATAAATCGGCCTTCTCTGGACACATCTCTTTGGCAACTGAATGAAGGCAATTCTTTAACAAATTTTTCCTCCATGAATGGTCTTCCAGGGCACGCTATTAGCTTGGCAACTTGAAAACTTGCTTGCAGTGATGAAATATTTAGCTGCTTCTGCTTCACAAAACTATTTTGCTGAGTTGTCAATGTATTTTTCAGTTTTAATATTTTATCTTTCCTCACTTCTCTGACTAAACAATCATATTTATCTTTATGTTGAGTTTGATAGTGTCAACGCAAATTGTATTCTTTGAACACAGACACTATATTCTGACATATCAAACACACAACTCTTTCCTTGTACTGCATGGAAAAGTAGTTATAAGTCCACTGTTCTTTGAATATTCTATACTCTGAGTCAATTTTTCTCTTTCTTGATATCATTGTTTCCTAGGGATTCCAAATTGCTACTAGTAAAATATATTATATATATATATATATATATATATATATATATATATATATATATACAAAAAATATATACCAGCAATAACGTTGACCACACAGAGACATACAGACTGCACTGCCCATCAATGCAGTCTGATCAGTGCCCATCAATGCAGCCTTGCCAGTCCACATCATTTCAGCCTCACCAGTGCCCATATTGGTGGAAATCTGCTTTTACCTCAGGCTCACGCTGGTGCAGTGTGGGAACCAGCATGATTACAGAGTTGGTTACTCCACCACCTTTCCAGTTCACACTACCCTGTGCTAACTGCACTGTGATCTGTGAACCCACACAGGAATCTGATCACATGGGTGAGAAGACCCATGCAATCAAATTCCACTGCAGGAAAAAAGAAGGCACGTTTGCCTTTTTTCTTCCGAACGTAATGCAAGTTCAGCCGTACAAGCATATGGCTGAACTCACACTGCTCAGAGATCGCAACAGTGTGAACCGGGGCTTACACAGCACACAACATACAACATCATACACAACTGAATAGCAATCAAAATATAAATGCACTTACTGTCATTTAAATTGGGTTTCCTACTCCTCGGCTGTCTGCAGAGCCAGATTAAGTTCCCAGAGGCCCTAGGCAGATTACCAGTTTGAGGCCCCCATGCAATAACACTGAGCACTGACCATTTGCGATAACACTAACTGCTGACAATTTGCATTAATACTGAGCACTGACCATTTGCATTAGCACTGAGCACTTACAATTATCATTACCACTGAGCACCGATTATTTGCATTACCTCTGAGCCCTGACTATTTGCATTACCTCTGAGCACTGACAATTTGCATTAGCACTGAGCGCTATTTGCGTTACCACTGTAATGCAACCCCCTAGAAATCACCCCCAACCAACTAACAAACTTAAAAGAAAAGGTTCTCCTAACTTCAAAAATAGTGCCCCCTATCTGCAAAAAAAAAAAAAAGACCTCCTAACTTCAGAAAAAAAGGCCCCCCTTAACTGCAAAAAAAAAAAAAAAAAAAAAAGACACCCTACTGCCCTAACTGGTTTGGCTCAGTGGATAGAGCTTCAGCCTGCAGACTGAAAGGTCCCAGGTTTGATTCCTGTCAGGGGCATGTACCTTGGTTGCGGACACATCCCCAGTAGAGGGTGTGCAGGAGGCAGCTGATCAATGTTTCTCTCTCATTGATGTTTCTAACTCTCTATCCTTCTTCCTTCCTCTCTGTAAAAAAATCAATAAAATACATATTTTTTAAAAGGCCCTACTAACTGCAAAATAAAAAAAAAATAGACCTCCTAACTTCAAAAAAAAAATACTAACTTGTTCTTACCTTGGTCCTCAGGCAGCAGCAGACACTGCACAGGCAACCTCGTGACTGGTCCAGTCACACCCAAGACTGAGAGGAGGAAGGGAATCAGAGAGTGCGGCGCACATTCTACACATGCACACTGTGGGCCCGGGGTGTGTAGGCTGCTAACCAGGACCAGCAGTGGCGGCAAAAACACCCCGTGGGCCGGATAAATGTCCTAGGCGGGCCGGGCCGCATGTGGCCCACAGGCCATAGTTTGAGGACCCCTGGTCTAATCGATGGATCTCTGTCTCTGAATCTGTTTTTGTTCATCAGTTTATGTTTTTCATTATATTCCAGAAATGAGTGAGAGCATGTGATATTTGTCTTTCACTGACTGGCTTATTTTGCTTAGCATAATGCTTTCTAGTTTCATCCATGCTGTTCAAAATGGTAGGAATTCCTTTCTTTTTATAGTAGCATTCCTGTAGATGTGTAGATGTACCACAGTTTTTTAATCTACTCTTCTGCTGATGGGTACTTGGGCTGTTTTCAAATCTTAGCTACTGCAAATTGTTCACTATGAATATAAGGGTGCATATACATTTTCTGACTGGTGTTTCTAGTTCTTTGGGATATATTCCTAGAAGTGGGATCACCGGGTCAAATGGGAGTTCCATTTGTAGTTTTTTGAGGAAACTCCATACTGTTCTCCACAGTGGCTGCACCAGTCTGCATTCCCACCAGCAGTGCACGAGGGTTACTTTTTCTCTGCATCCTCTCTAGCACTTGTCGTTTGTTGATTTGTTGATGACAGCCATTCCGACAGGTGTGAGATGATACCTTATTGTTGTTCTGATTTGCATCTCTCGGATGATTAGTGACTTTGATCATGTTTTCATATGTCTCTTGGCCTTTCTCATGTCCTCTTTTGAAAAGTATCTATTTAGGTCCATTGCCCATTTTTTGATTGGGTTGTTTAGCTTCCTTCTGTCAAGTTCTATGAGTTCCCTGTAACTGTTAGAGATTAAACCCTTATTGGAGATAACATTGGCAAATATGTCCTCTCATGCAGTGGGCTTTCTGGTTGTTTTGTTGGTGGTTTTTTTTGCTGTGCAGAAGCCTTTTATTTAGATGTAGTCCCATTTGTTTATTTTATCTTTAGTTTCCATTGCCCAGGGAGCTGTATCAGTGAAGATATTGTTTCAGCATATGTCTGAGATTTTGTTGCCTGTGGATTCCTCTACTATTTTTATGGTTTTCCATCTTACATTTAAGTCCTTTATCCATTTTGAATTTATTTTTGTGTATGATGCAAGTTGGTGGTCTAGTTTCATTTTTTTGCATGTACCTGTTCAATTTTCCCAACACCATTATTGCAGAGATTGTCTTGACTCCATTGTATTTTTTTGCCTCCTTTGTGAAATATTAATTGAGCATAGTGGTTTGGGTCAGTTTCTGGGTCCTCTATTCTATTCCATTGGTCTACATGTATGTTCTTGAGCCAGTACCAGACAGTTTTGAGAACAGTGGCTTTTTAATACAGCTTAATATCTGGTATTGAGATCCCTCCTACTTTGCTCTTTCTGAGGATTGTGATGGCTATTTGGAGTCTTTTTTTATTCCAGATGAATTTTTGGAGAGTTCGTTCTAGGTCTGTGAAATATGCCATTGGTATTTTAATGGGAGTGAATATATAGACTGCTTTGGGTAGTATGGACATTTTAATGATGTTGTTTCTACCAATCCACGAATACCATATTTTGTTCCATCTGTTTATGTCTTCCTGTATCTCTTTTTTCAGTGTCCTGTAGTTTTCTGAGTACTGGTCTTTTACCTCCATAGTTAAGTTTATTCCTAGGAATCTTAATTTTTTGGTGCAATGGTAAATGGAATTTTTTAAAATCTCTCTTTCTATAAGCTCACTATTGCTGTATAAAAATTCCATAGATTTCTGGGCATTAATTTTGTATCCTGCTACATTGCCGAATTCATTTATTAAGTTTAATGATTTTTGGAATTAAATAGCTTTTTATCTATACACAAAACAAATCAATACTGACTTTGTAGATATAATCATGACTTAAAATTAGAATACTCCCACTTTGCTATATTCAAATTACTAGTAAGAAGATGCTTAATTGGCATCTTAACTCCAAAGAATTCAATGAAAATTAAATTTAGTAGAAAAAAATTTTAATTCTAAAGAAAAAATGACTGATTATATATTTATAGAATGGGATTCATAAACTCATTTTGCCAAAGTAATATGTGGAAAAATGATTTTCTTAATCATGAAATTATCAAACAAGCCTCATTTATGAGAGAGAGAGAGAGAGAGAGAGAGAAAGAGGTAATGGGAGAGAAGATCAGGCTTGTGAAAGAGCTGTGTGTCAGCAGGAAAGTAAGCACATATGAATGCATGCACAAGAGTGTGCGCCAGAGTGAGCATGACACAAGGATTCATGCTGGAAATGCAGGTGGGGATTAGCTTAGGGCTAGCTTGAATAGTTTGGTCCCTGCTTTTGGATCAGAGGCATCAAAACATCTCTGAAGTTTCATAGAGGCTATGACAGTCAGTCCAAGACCTCCTGAAGAGCAGTGAAAAATATTTGGGTAAAATCGTATGTTTGATATATGGTTTGGTAGAGGGAGGAAGAGGAAGTATGAGAAACTAGTTGGCTATGAGAACATAGCAGTCCCATGGTAAAATGCTTATTATACCCTCCAATGTCATGATATAAATGCTGCTGAAAACCATAGCATCATTCTTCATTTTTTTACTGAAGAGAGTGAGTTTTAAATTCAGTTCCATTTTCCCTTTATTTTTTTTTTTAAGATTATTGTGACATTCTACCCAGATCTCCTTGGACCTCTTGGACAGCTGGTTGTGTTCATGCCTAGCTTCTTAGTGCTTTATGTTAATAGTTTGCACATGTGAGCTTCAGAGATCTGCCTTTTATCACTAGGGATAGAAGCCTAGAAATGCCTTGGAGTGTGTCTGCAGTTCCTCATAGTAGAGTGGTCAGGTAAAAAACAAAACTCCCAGTTAAATTTGAATTTCATATAAACAATAACTTTTAGTATAAATATACTAATATTTATATAATATATGAATGAAAATAGTATTTCATTGAATATACTTGAAAAAAAAAGTTGTTTATCTGAAAATCGAATTTACCTGGGCATCCTGTACCTTTATTTGCTAAATCCATAAATCTATCCAAGGGAATTCATATTCAATCCACTGATTGTCACAAGAGCACAATAGTCTCCTCAAAATGGAAAAACACAGAGAAATAATTATACTCCAGAGCCCCTGGAAGGATCAAGCTAAGTCCTCAAAATCAGACCCCACCGGAGAGAGCACATTGCTTAATTTCTTCCCCTTCTTTATTTTGCTTCTCTTAGTCCCTTACTGTATCCTTCTGTAATCATTTCATTAATAAGTCACTTATTTATGAATCTTGGTCCAAGGGTCCATTTCTGGGAGAACACGACTTAAGATAGATATCTCACAAATTATACCACATTGATAACTCATCACAAGGTAAAAGGGGTTTGAAATCAGTGCATTGAAGAACATTCTGTTTAGTAACAATAGTTTACTTTTATATATTTTTAAATCTTTTATGTCTCCTATGTGAACTCCCTAGCAACCAGTGAGAAGCACGCTCTTCTAAGAGGCTGCCAGGCTTTGCCTAACCCATTCATTCCTTTTCTGTTTTGAAATGACTAAAAAGAAATAAAATCAGCTAGGTATCTGATAAAACATCATTCCAACTGTGATATGGTGTGACTTTTAAAAAAGAATGCCTAAAGTGTTCCAGGAAAAAAGCAATGAACCATGATGAAACATACACTGTGGATGAGATAGGGAAAGTGATTGCTGAAGTAAGGTAATAGGCCATAGACTAGGATCTTATACTCTCTTTAGGGTGTTCTATTGTCTACAATGAATTACAGTGGAGAATGAAATTCTGCTTGCAGAACCTAAGAAGGAAAGAAATCCTGCCAGTTTTACTATTGGCTTTGCAGAATTACTGGATCTTCAAGCAAACAAAAGGGAATTAGCAGCTTTAGGTGATGGAAGTTAAGAAAAGATTGGCTACCTCATGTCCCAACATTCTAAGGCATAATTTGGGGACAATGTAACTCAGCTTACTAGGGTACTTTATTAATGAGCCATCATTGTAATAAATGCAGGTTCTAGGCAAAGGATGTTTTACTCTACTCATCTCCCAAACATCTTTACTTTCTTGATTGGAAAATATTGTTCTTGGCATGCTTAAGCCAAAACACCCCTGAGTACTGTATTCTGATTATCTGTAAGCCATTTCAGGTATTTACAATTTAAAATATAAAGTCTACTTAGGGACCTCTTTCCAGTTTACCAGAAAAACAAGAAACCCCTGGGTCAATATACCTATATTTGGTAAAGCATGTCCATCTGGCTTTATAGCCTTACTAGAGGCCTGGCACATGAATTCCTGCATGGATGAGGTCCTTCTGGGTGGCCTGCAAGGATCAGGCCTAAACTTATAGTCCAATGCTGCCTGCAGCTCCCACCTGCTGCTCCCACTCATCCTGGCCCTACTGTGCCTGCTGTGGCTTGCACCCAGTCTCAACTGGAAAAGGCTTGCACTGCCATAGCAGCACTCACCAGCCATGAACCCTGCCTCTGGTGCCATCCCAAGAGGAGTGGCCTGTGGGATCGGGCCGAAACCAGCTCTCCAACATCCCCTGAGGGGTCCTAAATTGTGAGAAGGCATAGGCCAGGCTGAGGGATCCCACCATTGAACAATCGGGCCAGGGAGGGACCATAGGAGGGCTCCAGGGCATGTCCAGCCTGTCTCCCTCAATCCCTATCAGCTGGACCCCAGCAGCAAGCTAACCTACTGGTCAGAGCATCTGCCCCCTGGTGGTCAGTGCACATCGTAGTGACTGGTCGACCAGTTGACTGTCTGCTTCCTGATGGTCAGTGCACATCATAGCAAGTGGTTAAGAAGCCTTAGCATATCATTAGCATATTACATTTTGATTGATTGTTCAGTTGTTCTGCTGTTCAGTCTATTTGCATATTACCTTTTTATTATATAGGATGCTTATTTATACACAGTAGTAGATAAGGCACAAGGATTAAACCTAGGCAGATATATTCTACAAGAATAGTCTGAGAACTGTGATATTGGAGAGTATGCCCCTTATTCTTGTTGAGTAAGTATAAAAAATTAATTTAAAATGGAATAATATAATTGTGTTTGTTGGGTGTGGAGAATTATGGTGTTTTGTTTTTTTTGTGTGTGTGTGTTTTTGAGCAAGGAACTCCATATTTCCTCTTTGCATATATAATGTCCCTCTTAAATGATAGCCTGAAGTGTAGCCAAGATGGCTCATCCATGAGTCAATGAGAGGTTGAGTAAAAATAGCAACACTGAGCTTTTTGCTTATCATCTCTAAATAATTTTTTTTTATTACATAAAGTTTTACAAAGATTGGTACATATATCTCTTTTTCCCCCTGCCCTTCTGCCCGACTCCCCTACCCCCCAGTGTTTTGTGTCCATTAGTTATGCTTAAATGCATGCACCAAAAGTCCCTTGGCTGATCTGTTACCCCCCCCCCCAACGTCCCTGTCCTTGTTGCTGTAATTTGATAGTCTGTTTGATGCTGCTCTGCCTCTGTATCCATTTTTGTTCACCAGTTTATAATGGTTATTAGTATCCATAGATGAGTGAGTACATGTGGTATTTTTCTTTCATTGACTGGGTTATTTCACTTAGCATTATGTTCTCCAGCTCCATCCATACTCCTGCAAATGCTAAGAACTCCTTCCTTTTTACAGCAGCATAGTATTCCATTGTGTAGATGTACCACAGTTTTCTAATCCATTCATCTGCTGATGGGCACTTAGGCTGTTTCCAAATTTTAGCTATGGT
>PVJC01038796.1:0-16582 GCA_004026665.1 Murina feae | reverse complement strand
GCCCCATAAATTCTAGCTGCCTTGATTTCCTTGAATACTGACCTCTATCTCCTCAGTTCATTGACTGCTGGACTCTGCTTGGATTTTCACTCCTTGCTCCGCAGCCTGGAAATTTATCTTCAGACTAGAGGCCCAATGCATGAAATTCATGCACAGGTGCAGTCCCTAGGCCTGGCTAGCTATCAAAGTGCGAGCATCTGGCATGGAAGGGCAGGTCCCAGCTGACCTCTGGGCAGCACCTGGGCCCCCAGACCCCTGTGTACCCCCCTCCACCTGAGTCACAGTGCCCAAGTCCCTACGCAGAGATGTGGTGCAGGCCTGGGTGCAGCATGGGCCTCTGGACCACCCAGCAGTGCTGCACGGAAGCCAGGTGGGCAGCACACTCTCTCCCAGCCAGCCTTGCGGACCACCTCCTATACGAACCCACAGCCCCTGTGGTCCTACTGGCGCACCTGGAAGAGGCCACATGGGTGCAGGGCAGGCGCCTGAGCAGGAGGACTTCCCCGGTGCACAAGCCCTGGCATCGCAGGGGAGGGCTGCACGAGAAGTGAGAGTGAGCTTGGTGAACACCCCACATTCTCACCGCACCTCCATTCCGTCACCCTCGCCCCCAGGTAGCTGGCAAGAGGTCACAGCACATCGCCCATGCCCACTGTGTTCTACACTGCCCCCTAGTGTCATATGTTATAGCAAGCGGTCAAACTCCCGTCTCCCAGTCAAATGACTGCCTGAGGGGGCCAATTTGCATATTAGGCTTTTATATATAGGACTAGGGGCCTGGTGCACAAATAAATTTGTGCACTTGGGGGGGTTCCCTCAGCCCGGCCTGTACCCTCTCACAGTCTGGGACCCCTCGGGGGATGTCCACCTGCTGCTGCCTGGCCAGCCTGGGTGAGGGACTGATGGCAGTTTGTAGGCTGGCCAAGCCCACCACGCCCGTCCTGCCCACCCTGAGCTGCGCACCCAACCCATCCCACGGCCCGCCCACCCCATGGCCCACCACCTGCCCCATGCACCCCGCCCACCCCACCACCTGCGCCACACCCACCTCCATGGCTGCGCTACCAGCCTCCATCTTGGCCAAGTTAATTTGCATATAGCCGCTCTGATTGGCTGGTGGGTGTGACTTGGCTGGTGGGCGTGGCATAGGTATCCCAGAGAGACGGTTGATTTTAATATTACTCTTTTATTAGAGTAGATAGCCAGACCTATTGGAGGGCTCACCTGGTTTTTGTCCCTTCTCTCAGGGATCATAGTCTTGTACTTCCTGTTGTCCGATGTCCGCAAACCATTGTTTCATATATTTTCAGTGTTCTGGTTGTTGAAGGTAGAAGAATAACTCCGATCCCTTGGTCTTGCTTGGAAGTGGAAATCTCTTGTGTACTATATTTAAGAACAACATTTAACAACCTTTGTCTTCTTTTGGAGGGTACTTGTTTGTGCACAGTAGTAGGAACATTAATTTCCTCTTTCAGTTGCTTGGTGAATGGAAGGCCCAGTACCATTTTTGTGCTACCCTGCAAGCTGGCCTTAAATATAACAGCTAAGTTTGAAACGAGGAGATTTTGGGGGCTTGCATTTATTGTTTCCTTAAGGCACATTACTGGGGAAGAAAGTTAGCTGCAGGAGGCATTAACTGCACTTTCCATGCCTTCTTTTCCTGCCTGACCTCACCCTTCAGTGAAGGACTACCAGCTGGTCCAGAAAGGAGGAGGACAGGAATGCAGTGACTCTCAGGCCCAGCTGAGCCAATATTCCCAGCACTTTGCCTTTATCGCCAGTCACCTTCTGCAAACCAGCATGGACAGCCATTGTCCTGAGGCAGTGGAAGCAACTTGGGTCCTGTCCCTGGCCCTCAAAGGACTATATAAAACACTAAAGGTAATGGTGAGCTTCTTCCATTTGCTACTGAGTCTGGCTGCGATTTAACATCTGCAGGGCATTAACTAGGAAGAAATGCCATCTGGTTTCAATGGAGACTTAACTATAGGATTTTGATTACTTTTAAAAATGGTTGAGGCCTTGCACAGGATAGCTTTAAAGCGGAAACAGAGTTTTCCTGATAGTCGGTTTTCTGTAGTTTTTCAGTACTGGGTTATGGGGCCACTGTCTAATGGGCATAGAACCTTGGAAGATGAGAAGAAAAATGGGCTGAATGTTTTCTTCCTTCTGAACCATAGCTTCTTCTGGTTCATCATAGGATAAAAAGAAGGAAAGAATAAAGGGGCAAGCATCCATGGCATCTTTGAGCAATAGGTTTGTCAGTGGGGGTGGGAGGAGGCAGACAAGTTAAAGAGCTGGGCCGCAGTTGGTGTGGAGATGAGAAGCCTTGACTTATGAGAACATAGTTCTTCTGCTCTCTGAGGGGCATGGATGAGAAGGAAGGGGTCACTTTGGGATGATCTTCCCAACAGAACTAGCCACAAAACAAGGATTTCATTTAAAAAGTTGGTTCCTTGACTTTGGCAGCACTGGTGAGGAAGCCATGGAAAGACTCGAGCACCACAGGGAGACTAGATTAGAGAGTGTTTCAGCTCTGGCCCAGCCCTGAGAATTTGCAGTTTTAGGATTGACACTATGCATCTACTGCTTATTGATATCATAGCATTTATCACAATCTGCTATGGTTTTAGTTGTTTGCGTTATAGTAGGTGAGAACATAATAAACTCCCTAAGGGCAGAGACCTTTTCTGTTTTTGAATCCTTCATTCAATGCCAGATAAAATTGAGTATGTAGCTTTGAACTAGAAAGCAGGTCCCTGATCTCATGGAGCTTACAGTCTAAACTGCAAGAGAGACAACAAAGAGCCTACAAGGAAAACTATCATGAGCCAGAAAAGGCCTTTAGGAGAAGATGAGATTTAAGGTGACGGATAAGAACCTGAGTAGGGTGGTGCATGCTGGGAGAGTCGCAAACTCCAGGAACTGGCATGGTTGTCAGGAAGCAGAAAGAACACCTCCAGGGATTCAGGATAGTATAGAAGAGGCAGATGAGGCCACAGAAGCAGGCAGGGGTCCTGTAGGTCCTTGTCAATGCGTTAGTTTAAAGAGCCGTGGGAAGCCTTTGGAAGGGGGCAAGCAGGAGAGGGACAAAAACTCCTGTTGTTAGCACAGGACTTAGCACACAGGATGTGTTAGGCTTCAGAATACTTGTTGAATGAATGAATGAATTGGAGAGTGAATGAACAGACGTAGGTTATGGCTAAGGTTCAGAGTTCATTCTTCCTTCTGATTCTTCACTTAAGAATGACCTGGGGCCACTAGCTGAGACTGGGTTCTAAAGGCTTGCTTCTCCCTAGTGATCTTTAGCTTCTTCATTCTGAGGCAGTTGCAAATCATTCTTTTTCTGTTTGGCAGACTCATGATTTTGAAGAGACCCATGCTACCTTTCTTCAGACTGATTTGCTGAAGCTACTGGTGAAAAAGTGCAGCAAAGGGACTGGTTTCAGTAAAACGTGGCTCCTCCGGGACCTGGAAGTAAGGGATGCGGGAGGCTCCTCCTACTGCCAGCTGGTGCAGATTTCCTGGCCTGAGAGTTAGAGTCATCAGTTATAGCTGGTTCTTCCCAGTGCACTCTCACTCTGTGCATTTATTAAAACAGTGTCTTGTATTTGTCTTCCCTTTTTAAATAGGGATATGACACCTGTCCTCCCCTGGCAGGGAAAATGAATTTGATGTTTATTTAAAGAACATGGGAAGAGAAGTATTTTATATGGAAACATATCATGATAATAAAATGTTCCCTTGATTATTATTTCCCTTTAAAGTTGAGTTTCTAAATTTGTCCTCACTTTTGTTTATTTTTTGTAGGATGTTAGTTGATATTCTCATTTTATTACTATTCCCCATAGGTTTTAGGTTGTTCTTAATAGAATTTTTATAGTTCCCTGTGGAATTTCTGTACCAAGTGTCAGCTTCAGGTCCAGGAAAGGCTGCTGCTCTGTGAGAGGTGGTCAGTGTCCTTGCTCAGCCCACAGAGGCCTGAACTTGAAGAAACAGCTCATAGTTGCCACTGTGCTGGAACATATTAATGGATAACCTGGAGAGCATGTGAGCTCTTGTTCTTAGGAAATATTTTAAATTAAATTATTTTTTATTATTCAAACAATAGAACCATGTTGCAGAAAATTTGAAAAATAGAAAAAGAAAAACTCTAAATTTTACCCCCAAACACAGCTACCTGTTTTTTTCCTCTGTATCTATGATAGATAGATAGATAGATAGATAGATAGATAGATAGATTGATTTAGAGTGCAAAATGAGCATGGTATACAAATAAATTGAGATCATATCATGGCCATTTTTCTAAGTTGCTAGTTTTCATAATCATGATTTTTAATGGCTGCATATGATATATGAAGGTAGATTTCAATTTTTTGCCATTAATGCTTCCTTGACCATATCATGAATATAACTTTTAACATATTTTACATTATTCCTCAAAGATGAGTTACTGGGTCAGAGACCAAACATTTTTATAGCTCTTTAGGTAAATAACAGTCTACCTTCACATACCATATGCAACCATTAGAAATAGTATTACGAAAGCTAACAATTTAAAAAAATGGCTATCAGATTCTTCCAGTTCACCAACATGCATTCTAAAAGCATGATATCAATTTACACGGTCAGTGGCAAAGTTAATAAAGTTCCCTCATAGTTTTAGTTAGCATTTCTTTTATTACAAGTACAGTTGAACATGTTTTTGTGTTTCTTTTCTAATTATACATTCTTTTTTGTGAATCCTGACATCTTTAAAAAGTTAGGTCAAATATTTTCTACCCTCTGAGGATTAAGGCTCTGGGTAATCTCACCCACCAAACACTCACTTTCCTGCCCTGCCTGATTTTCTTTCAATGTAGATCTTGTCCATCATGCTGTACTCCTCAAAAAAGGAGATCAACACTTTGGCTGAGCATGGAGACTTGGAGTCAGATGAGCGAGGGGACCAAGAGGAGGAGGTGGAACGGTCAGTCAGCAGCCCGAGTGAGCCAGAGCAGAAAAAGCTAGACCCTCTGGAAAGCCTGGATGAGCCCACCAGAATATGTTTCCTGGTATGTTCTTAGGTCATGGCGTGGACCAAGACAGGGATTTTAAGGGATGGATTCTCTTTGGCTTGGACTATGTTTTAGCCTCCACATACTAAGAATCACTTCCTGCAGACTCACATCTGAATTGTGCAGAACTATTGCAGAAGAAAGGAAAGGCCCTTACAACAGTACTTCTTGATGTTTTTGGTTCATGGGCCCAAAAGCTGTAGATCATTTCTCCTATAAAATACACATTGAAATATATATGTACAATTTTGCATGTAATTTCCAACCCCATCCATAAACTCCCAAATGATAGTTCTTCCTCATAGTTTCTCAGACATACTGTCTTACTTTCCCTGGATAACCCACTCTTGCTCAAAATGATGTGAAAATGGGGGAGGGCTTGAACTCAAAGGGTCTAATTATATAAAGAATAACAGTATGGGATGGATATCTGAAAAACAAGTATAGTTTTTTAAAAATCAAAAGTCCAGTATACTTAGAGTTATGTGGCAGTTATCAAACTTGAGTGCAAGGCAGTGACAGAGAAGCTAGCAATGAATAGTGTGGTGGGTAGTTATTGACTATTAGCATTGCATTCTGTTGACATAATATTTCTTTTGGTGTTTCTGTGTTTTATATTTTCCTTTGGATTTATAATAGTAATGCAGATTTTATAAATCCACATTTTAGGGCTTACAACTTTATATACTTTAAGTACCCATATGGTGTTCTTAACTTATTACCTGTGGTAACTTTAGAACATAATTGTTTTATCACTTTTGAGTTTAGATGATCAATAATGCGTTAAAGCACATCAAATTGTCTCTCTCCTACCTCCTCCCCGTGACCTTCAGATGGCTCACGATGCCCTCAATGCCCCTCTGCACATTCTCCGGGCCATATACGAGCTACAGATGAAAAGGACCGATTCGTTCTTCCTGGAGGTCCAGAAGAGGTAAGGGCCGCCTGGGTGCAGCTGAAGCGTAGTGAGTGTGAGAACACGCGAGGCAGGATTGCGCTAACCTCCTGCCAGCAGGATCTGGAGGAAAGCTCCTGACAGGCCCAGGGCTGGTGTGGAACTGGTTGTTAATGCTTCATAAAGGGATCTGAAAGGTGGCTGTGCTGCATTGCAGATCATCTAGAACTGCGTTATATGTTCCTCTGGAAAAACTTCACATTTCTTAGAGGAAACTCATGGATGCAGGAATGGAGACAGACACCGAGGTTTCTCTCTTATGTCATCCCAGGGAACAACAGTGCAGAGCAGGACCGTCTTACCAGAAGTGTTGTTTTGTTTGTTTGTTTTTCACCACTGCATATTATACTCATGTTTGTTTTTTCCCCAAGAATTACCATACAATTAGCAATATATCCCTTTCTCTTAGATAGGAAGTTCAGAGCTAGTTCTCGGGCCCAGCTCTTAAATTCGTGTAGAACTTTGCCTATCTGCAATTAATCCCCTCCTCCGTCCCCATATTCTAGTTTTGACTTCCGATTCTAATTTATATCCAATTCCAGTTTAATATTTCTTTTAAAATACGTTTTATTGATTTTTTACAGAGAGGAAGGGAGAGGGATAGAGAGCTAGAAACACCGATGAGAGAGAAGCATCGATCAGCTGCTTCCTGCACACCTCCTACTGGGGATGTGCCCGCAGCCAAGGTACATGCCCTTGACCGGAATCGAACCTGGGACCTTTCAGTCTGCAGGCTGACGCTCTATCCACTGAGCCACACCGGTTAGGGCTTAATATTTCTTTTAATTTTTATTTCATATTTCTGTTTTTATGTATTTATTCCAAATGGCCCCAAATCTTTTGTGAGATGCAGCAGGGTTGCATCACGTAGGGCATAGCCTGAGCTGTTGTAACTGAGACGCCCAGGAATGTCATAGGCCCAGAAAGGTAGGGTTCGTTTTTGCCGTCACGGAACAGTGCAGGGTGAGGGGCGCCCTGCTCCATGAGCGACCCCCCTTTGTTCTCATGCACGTAGTCAAGCTCCTCACCCAGCGCCTCTGTTCCAGCCCAGAGGAGGGGGGAGGCGGGCAAGGAGCTCATTCTTAGTGCGGTTGTCTGAGGGTGGGCTTCACGAGTGGCGCGCGCCTCACCGCCCTCCTGTTGGTAAGAACCTACTTGCATCACTGCATCTGACGGCAAGGGGCCTGGGAACCATGTCTCCAGCTCCATGATTCTGTATCTTGCTAAAACTCCCGGGAACTTTGTCCTAAAAGAAAGGAAAGATGGATCCTGAGGGACAGCTTGGATTCTTTGCCACAAGGAGTACATGCACATCTGCGTGCACAATAAATGAACGCTGTGAGTCTAGTTTGCGAAACATGGGAAGTCATGTAATTGCGAAGTAACATTTCTGACAAGTTTCATTGCAAGGGAAACTCTGGCCTGGCTATAACTTATGTACCCAACTTTGTGCTCCTTCTCTTCAGGTTTGATGGTGATGAGCTCACCACGGATGAAAGGATACGGGCCCTGGCTCAGAAGTGGCAGCCCAGTAGGAGCCTGAGACTGGAGGAGCAGAGTGCCAAAGCTGTGGATACAGACATGATTATCTTACCGTGCTTGGTATGTTGCCTCCACTTGGAAAAAATTGTCTCTCCCTGACTCCCCCCAACCCCTACTTGTGAAAAGGCAGGCCTCTGTAACGTGGTCTTTGGGTTTGCAGTCCCAGCCCACGCGCTGTGACAAGGCCACAGCTGAATCAAACCCCGTGACCCAGAAGCTGATCTCCAGCACGGAGAGTGAACTGCAGCAGAGCTATGCCAAGCAGCGGCGTACAAAGAGCGCCGCCCTCCTGCACAAGGAACTGAACTGCAAGAGCAAGAGGGCAGTCCGGGACTACCTCTTCCGGGTGAATGAGGCCACGGCAATCCTGTATGCCCGCCATGTGCTCGCATCCTTGCTTGCTGAGTGGCCTGGGCACGTGCCAGTGAGCGAGGACATCCTGGAGCTAAGTGGCCCTGCCCATATGACCTACATTTTTGACATGTTCATGCAGCTGGAAGAAAAGCACCGGTGGGAGAAGGTAATTAAGCAGGCCAAGCGGGGCACTCACCCCACTCCTCCTCTGTCCTCTCCCCACGGCACACCTCAAGTGTTTGAATAGCCTTCCTCTAGCAATGCCTTCCTGGAGTGAGCTCACGTATGTAGCTGTAGGTCTCCCCAGCAGGTGTGAATGCAACACAGGCAGGGTAGGGTCCCTGTTGAACTCTCCCAACTACTGGCCTAGAGCTGAGCTCATAGCCTAAGACAGACTTGGTGCTCAGAGTGTTTGGAGAAATGATCCCATAAAACTTGTCTTTGCAGTTTTCCCTTTTTGTTCTCACACTTTCAAGTCTAACTCTCTTTGATAGCCTGTCTCTTCTCATGTTCCTAGCATCTCACTTAGTGAGCCCAGGGTACAAGGTTAATTACAAGTCTGGTAGCCTGCTCCCATCGTATAGGAAGCCTCCCAGGGCGGTTTGTGTCTTGTCTTTTCAACCATTGTTTCTAGAATGTCTACCCCAGGTCAGACCCTCTGCCAGCAGTTGTGCCTGTATTACATTGTGACCCAGAGGGAGGGAACCCAGCGGGGAGGCTTCTCCAAGGCTTCCAGCTTCTGGGTGGCAGACATGGGGCTCGCAGGGTCTGTCTGTGCATCCTCTTAAGCCCAGTGCTCTAATTTAAAGTTCAGTTATGACAGGCGGAGGCCATTTTTTATTTTCTTTTTAAATCAGATCTTCAACTTGGTCATTATTTTTTTATTTTAGAGAGAGGGAAAAGAAGAGAGAGAGAAAACATCGATGTGAGAAAGAAACATTGATTGGCTGCCTCCCACACACACCTCAACCAGGGATTGAACCTGCAGTCTGAGTATGTGCCCTGACTGGGAATTGAGCCCACCCCTTTTGGTGTACAGAACAATGCTCCAGCCAACTGAGCCACACCAGCCAGCTCAACTTGGTTTTTTAAAGGAGTGCTGGGTTAGCAATCCTTCATGGGTCCAAAAGCATTGCTTCCACCTCCGGTTGGGTAGAAAGGAAGAGTTCACATAGCAGAAAAGGGTCTATAACTCAGGAGCCCAGGTACTGTCTGCCGCTGAACTAGAAAGTTTTATCACCACCTTCCCAGTTTCCAAGTGCAGAAATCTTTGTCACACTTGCTGCTGTCTTCTTCATCCCTGTCCTGTCCCCTTACCATCCTCACCCCCTCACACACACACACTGTATGTGCAGATTCCTTAGGAAGTGAATTTACCCTCTGACCCCTAATTTGCCACCCATTTCTAAGTCCTCTGGGTCCTTTCCCAACCGTATAGCCTGGGAGTCACTGGCATGTTTGCTGTAGCCATATTTCTCATTTGGAAGTGATAAGAGGGAACGTTTTGCTTCTGATAGTCCCTGTCTTGAGCATGCCCTTCCCCTGTTCCTACCCCACAGAGCTGCTAATTCTGCACTTCACTCTGGTCATTTTTCCCGTTGTGCTGTAATTGTTTGTCTGCGTGTCCATCCCCCTGCTGGGCTCAGGACTCTTCAGGGTCCAGGGCCATCTCTGATGGGTTCTGTTGGTTCTTTCAGACTCCCTTCAAGTAGTATTGCTCTGAAGGCCCTGCAGTGTCCTGATTTTCAGCAAGAGCTCCTTCAGGGAGACCTGGCCGCTGGAGTGGCTTGAGGGGCTGGGGTCAGGGTCCAGGATGATGCCAGCCCCTTCGGATGGGTGTTGGGTTGACATAGACCCTCCCTTCTTCCTGATGGAGCAGCTCCATGGCCCTGCCACTGGGAGACCTTGACGTTCCCTGCCTTGTGTCCCGCCAGATCCTGCAGAAGGTGCTCCAAGGCTGCCGCGAGAACATGCTGGGGACCATGGCCCTAGCTGCCTGCCAGTTCATGGAGGAGCCAGGAATGGAAGTGCAAGTGAGAGAGTCAAAACACCCATATAACAACAACACCAACTTTGAGGTACGATCCAGCGTTGGCCAGGCTCGCCCAGCCTCAGGGCATGCAGCTGGCAAGGACCCGCAGGGTTGCTGAGTAGCAAGAATCTCAACTTCCACAGCAGCTCTTTCCTCTCCCAACAGCCCCGGCCAAGAAAGTGCTTCCTTAGTCTCAGCTGCAGTCAGAGATTCCACACAACCAAGTCTTCCCTTCTCCTGATCTTGTTTTTATAGAAAACGATGGGCCATCTGGCCCCGGGGGAGAGTATTTTCCCTGCAGCAGGCTCTTTGGAGTGAATTCTTGGTGTCTTCCAGCAGTGAGTCTGAGTTCAGCCCTCACTCTGCCTGTCTTCTGATGACCTGGCCACACCTTGGAGACTCCCATCCCTTTGTGTAATGACACAGAACTGAAAAGCCTCATCGGATCCATCCTTAACTTTGTACCTAGACAGGGCGAGGTAGAAGTTTGGATGAGGCACATGTGGGAAGTCCTGTTAGTCTCACTGACTTAAAAATGTCCCTACCTTGCTTTAGCCCTTTTCAAAATGTTGGCGCTGCAAGTCATAAGCTTCTGAGGGGCCAGCACACTATAGCACCAGTGGTGGATGACAGAGAAGCTCATGCAGAAGTTGGGTATTGCCCAGTTGAGATTTCCTTTTGCAGAGTGTAAACTTCCTCACTCTCTTCCTTCTAAGCCTCTTCTCTTCCTCTTTCTTGGGTCCAGCCCCACTCCCCCAGCTCCGTGTAGGCACATCTGGTGAGCTACCAAGTTCTACCTCAAAGGGGATTGCCTGTCTTCATCACCCCAACTCTCCTCTGGCTTCCTTACTTCTCATGCTGACCTTCAGCCTGGCCTTGATCACACCAGTTCTCAGAGCGATCCTTGCACAGCACAAACCTCAACCTTTCCAGGGCTCCCTCTGCCGTCCAAAGGCTAAACTCCTCATTTCAGCCACCAGGCTTCACTTCTGTTCCTGCCAGCCTCTCCAGGGTCACATGTCACCCCGTCCTCTGTCCTTACCTCCCAAGCATTTGTCCTCACAGTTCATCCTTTTCCCAAGACACAGCAAGCTCCTCGCTGTTCCCTGAACATGCCAGACTTTCCAGAGCTGTTTGCCCGCATGGTCACCCCCCCTCACCTTGTCTCCTCCATTCGTGTCTTCCAGGCAGGCCCCTCCTCTCCTCTTCATTCTTGGCAGCAACCTGAACATCCCTTCACTGGGACTCTTTGCTGCCCTCCCTGCCTTCTGCAGTGAAGTCTGCCTGCCGTGCCCAGTCTGCACACCTCGTGCCCGCTGTGCTTGCAGCCTTGGGGGTGCTTCCGTCCCAGCTAGACTGAAAGCTCCTAGAAGCAGGGCTCTGACTTACTCATTCCTACATTCCCAGCTTCAGGACTTGGCGTGAGGTAAGCCCTCAGTAGCTGACCGGTAGTGACATGCTCTCATTTCCCTTCCTTAGGATAAAGTTCACATTCCTGGTGCAATCTACCTCTCAATCAAATTTGATTCTCAGTGCAATACAGAGGAAGGCTGTGACGAATTAGCCATGTCCAGCAGCAGTGACTTTCAGCAGGATCGACATAACTTCAGTGGGTCTCAACAGAAATGGAAAGATTTCGAGCTTCCAGGTATAAAATACTTGCTTTTTTTAAACGTAATACTAAGAAGGGCAATTATTTAAAATGGGGTTTATTATATTTCATCAGAAACCCCTCACTTGCCGTTTCCTCTTACTGCAGTGTTCTGACCTGTCTCTGGTTCTTGTGTGACACAGGAGATACTCTGTATTACCGCTTCACCTCTGACATGAGCAACACTGAGTGGGGCTACAAGTTCACTGTGACGGCTGGTCACCTGGGGCGATTCCAGACAGGTGTGTGTTCTTCTCTTTCCCTGCGCCGTCCCCTGCCAGGGACACTCTGTGGGTGTAAGTGCCATTATGTCATTGATCTGTATTAAAATCAAAGCGGGTACTTTTCTCTAAGACTTCCACAGATTTGCAAACCCTACATGTGTCACTCTTGAATATGCTATATAGTTGGTTTGTTGTAAACCTGAATGGCCAGAGAGAAGAGCCACCTAAAAAAGATGTTTGTTCTCTTAGAATTTCCAGGGCATTTTTGCAAAAAAAGGGGAAATGAAAATGTCCCTATGTTGCTTTTACAAAAGGCATCATTTCAGGGAAAATTTAAATGATCAATTGTTTCATTATATTTATTAAGATATCTGTGTTTTGTGGGGGTTGCCCAGGATTTGAGATTTTGAAGCAGATGCTGTCAGAAGAAAGAGTTGTGCCTCACCTCCCCTTGGCCAAAATTTGGGAATGGCTGGTGGGCGTGGCCTGTCGCCAGACTGGTCATCAGCGACTAAAAGCCATTCACCTGCTTCTGAGGCTTGTGCTGTGCTGCAACCACAGGTAAGCTGCCTTTGGGAGATGAGTCTCTTGCTGGGTGTTTGTATTGTGAATATCTCCTCCCACTCTGTGGCTTGCCCTTCCATTTAGTGGTATCTTTGGTGAAAAGAAGTATCTAATTTTACTTTTTATATATTTTTAAAATATATTTTTATTGATTTCAGAGAGGAAGGGAGAGGGAGAGAGAGATAGAAACATCAATGATGAGAAAGGATCAGTGATCAGCTGCCTCCTGCACGCCCCCTACTGGGGATCGAGTCCACAACCTGGGCAGGTGCCGAACTGTGACCTCCTGGTTCATAGGTTGATGCTCAACCACTGGTCAGGCAGAAGTTTCTCATTTTAATGTCTTCCGCTGTATTGATCGTTTCTGTAATGGTAGTGCTTTTTGTTGTGCTGTTTAGGACATTTTTGCCTTACCTGGCAATGGGGTCATGAAGGTATTTCCTATATGTTATCTTCTCAAAGCGTAATTGTTTTTTCTTTCGCTTAGATCTACAGTCAACATGGAATGAATTTTGGTGAATGATATGAAGTGTAGGGGCAGATTAGTTTTTTCTCACATGGATCTCTACTTGTCTATAAGGACCACCTTTTCCTCACCACACTCCAGCGCCATCTTTATCACAGAGTAGGCATCCAATGTGTTTGGGTCTCTGTCTGGTTTCTTTGGTTCCATTGGTCTTTTTTATTATGCCAGCACCACACGATCTTAAATCTGTAGCTTTATAACAAACTTACATATCTAGTAGTATACATCCTTCATCTTTAAAATTGTCTTGGCTATTTTCAATCCTGCATGTCCATATAAATTTTAGAATTAGTTAATTTTTTCCATATTTATTAGTTAATTTTTTTCCAGATATGAGGCAAAACTGAAAAATAAGATTGTAATATGTTTAAAGTATAGAACAGGATGATTTGATAGATATATATATTGTGAAAGGATTCTGACCATAAAGTTAGCACCTCTCACTTCACAGTGTTCAGGGTTCATCTTGTCCACATCCTTGCCAGCATTTGTGATTTCTTGTTCATTTTTATAGTAGCCACTAGAGGCCCAGTGCCCAGATTCGTGCACTGGTGGAGTCCCTCGGCCTGGCCTGTGGGCTCGGGGCCAAAACCAGTTGGACACTTAGCATATTAGCCTTTTATATATATTGATGATAGCTCTTTGTGATTTGATTTGCATTTCCCTTGTGGTTAGTGATGTTGAGCACCTTTTCATGTACCTGTTTGCCATTTGTGTTTCAAAAGAGGACTTTCTGGCAACAAAGAACTGCCACCAGGATACTTGGCCCATTTTTAAGTTGGGTTATTGAGTTTTTTGTTGTTGAGATGTATGCGTTCCTTATATATTTTTAATATTAACTTCTTATCAGATATGTGGTTTGTAGATATTTTATCCCTTTTAGTAGGTTGCCTTTTCAGTTGGTTGATTATTTCTTTTGCTATTTCTAAGCTTTTTTTAAAGTTTTAATTGACTTTAGGGAGAGAGACAGCGAGCGATACATCAGTGTGAGAGAGAGATCATTTGGTTGCACCCCGACCGGAATTGAACCCAAAACCTAGGTATGTGCCCTGACCAGGATGGAACCTTCTGGTGCACAGGATGATGCTCCAACCAACTGAGCCACACAGGCCAGGGCTTTTTAATTTGATGTAGTCCCACTTGTTTATTTTTGCTTTTGGTGTCAAATCCACAAATCATTGACAAGACCAGTGTCAAGGAACCTAGCCCTATGCTTTCTTCCAGGAGTTTTACAGTTTCAGGTCTTACATTCAAGCCTTCAATCCTATCACCTACCATCTGTCTGACTTTGTGCTCAGTAAACCTACCCCACCTCCTCCCACAGCGACCTCTGTGACCTTTCGCTGTTAAAGCCCCTGTGGCAGCTCTTCACCCACATGGAGTACAGCCTGTTTGAGGACGTGACACAGCCGGGCATCCTCCTCCCCCTGCACCGCGCCCTCACTGAGCTCTTCTTCGTCACCGAGAACCGCGCCCAGGTGAGAGCCCTGCCCTGCCTCTACCCTGGCACAGTGCTACCAGCTGCTTTTTCTCCCTCTGCTGCCCAGGGCGGGAGAGTAGGACTCAGATCACAGCCCCATCCCAAGCCCTGGTCTCAGCTAACCTGCACAGGGAGGTGGAAGTGGCCTAAGGCTGAGGCCCTCACCCTCAGTCGAGGCAGCACTGAGATTGCCTGTTTTATTAGGCCTAAGGCCAAGGGAAACTGGATGGGTCAGCCCTTGACAACATTGAGTTTTGGAAAATAAAGCGGATGGGTTCTTTCTTCTTCTTCCTTTTACCTCTCTATTCAGCACAATAGACTTATTAATGTGAGATATGAAAGGGCCTTTCAAAGTTGTTGAGCTTATCCTCCCCCCGTTTTATACCTGAGGAAACTGACTTGAGGAGGGAGGTCCCCGCCCCTCCGTCACCCTGTGCAGAGCCCCCTGGAACTAGGCACCTGGCTTCTCCCGGTCCAGCTCCTTCCTTGGCTCTTGGGTGAGGAGCCAGCAGAGTGAGCACTGGTTACTCACTTGAGGCTTCTGTGGTTGGGGTGGGTGTCTGTTAACCTGCACCATGCTCTCCCCACAGGAGCTCGGCTTGCTGCAGGATTACCTGCTGGCCTTAACCACCGACGACCACCTTCTCCGCTGTGCAGCACAGGTACTCTCCCACCTCGCGCCGGCCCTCGTGCTGCCTGCCCGTGGCAGCTGTTCCCATCACCGTGGCCAGGACAGAGAGCCTGTGCTTGTGGCATGAGTACAGCATCCACCCAGGATTTACACGCAGCTCTGTTCCCAGTCAGTCACTTCCTTCAGCGTCTGAGAGAGCAGTCCAGCCCCATTTATCAGTGTCATCCGTATTAAACTGTGGGGTCAGAAGACACTAGCAAGAATTTGTGTCTTTTAAACCAAAACAACCAGTGCCTTAAATTTACAGTTTGGCCGATCCCTGAAGTTTCCATAGAGTTAGATTGCAGATATTTTGGGATATAACTTTCTTCCCTAGTAGGAAGAACTCTCTTCTGACAGCTGTTCGGTCTCAGGATCCTTTTCACTTTTAAATTATGGAGGATCTCAAACAGCTTTTGTTTATGTGAATTATATATATTGAAATATACCATTGGAAATTAAATTAGATTTGAAATTTAGAAATTAAGGCAAAAATTTTGAACAATATCAGTTCATTTAAGAAGTAATAAACCCATTCCATGCTCACACGAGTAGCATGTTTGGTGGAAATCAGAGGGGTGGCGTTGTGTTCCATGTCTGAAAATCTCTTTAACATCTGCCTTAATAGAAGACAGCTGGAGTCCCATGTCTGCTTCCACCTGTTCTGTTACCACACATTAGCCTCTGGAAAACTCCACAGCGTACTTGTGAGAGTACGAAAATGAAGAAGGCAAAATAATGTCTTAGAATCACTGTGGGAATAGGTTTCACTATGTGGAGCCCCAGAAAGGGTCTCGGGAACCCGCAAGCCCCACATGCCATTCTGAGAGCCTCAGGCTCAGACTCCGTGAACTCACAGAGCATGTAGCCCAACCCCCGCAGGGGCCAGATTGGCACCGGAGCTCAGAGGAAGGGGAGATGCCCAGGGTCACACCTGAGGGGGCTGTAGCTGGGACTCCCAGCCAGATCTTCACCCTGCCCTGCCAGTGTGTTTCAGTGAACGCTTCCTCCTGCAAGAAGGGTCAGATGCCTACTTAGAAGCAGGGTTCCCCGTCAAGAACCCTGTGGAAGAGCTTGTGTGAATTCTCCTGAGACCTGTAGGCAGAGTGAAACCTCCTAACGGACACCCACTGCACTGTCACCACCACCTGTGGTTGCATGACACAAAATGAAATGTTGGCATTTGACCGTTTGGCACTGAAAGCCAAACATGCATATCTCTGTGGGCTCCTCCCTCTTGCCTGTGCCCGTATCCGGTCTCCTCAGTCTATTTCTGACCTTCCCATAGCCCATCCATGTGGCTGGGCCAGTGCAGCCTCCTCCCCCTGCCTGCCGCCTCTTCCTCTCCTGGCCAGTCCTCCACTCCTGCTCCCCGAGCTTGAAGACCAGCCTTGACCTGGCTCTACAGCATCCACCTCCCCGGCCCCTCCCCAGCACTGCTTCCTGGGTCCCCAGCACAGGCTGCTATTTCTGCCCGTTTGCACCTTTGTGCTGTTCTTTCCCTAAAGAACTTGCCCAGGGCCTCAC
>PVJC01038795.1:0-16570 GCA_004026665.1 Murina feae | reverse complement strand
CCCTCACCCAGGCTGGTCAGGCACGCCAGCAGGTGGGCATCCCCCGAGGGGTCCCAGACTGCGAGAGGGCACAGGCCGGGCTGAGGGACCTCCCGAGTGCACAGAGCGGCTGCAGGGCGGGACAGCGCAGGACCCAGGACCCGTGATGGGAAAGAGGCGGCAGGGTTGGAGGGCACCAGGAAGCGGGTAAGAGGCGGCAGGGGGGTCTCGGCCTGCTTGGTGGGGTTCCCAGGCCCTTTGTGGGGCACCGGGAAGCAGGAAAGCAAGGCTACAGGGGCCGGGGTCCTGCTTGGCAGCTCCCAGACCCCTTGGCGGCACCGGGAAGTGGGAAAGGAAGGCAGCAGGGGACGGGTGAGTGGGAAAGAGTCGGCGGCCTGCTTGGCGGCTTCCCAGGTCCCTTCCGGGGATCAGGGAGCAGGAAAAGGCTGGCCTGAACACGAGGCGGGGTTTTCCCTGCTTTCTGGTGGCTGGAGGAAGATGGGCAGTAGGCAAGCTTGGGAGGCAGGCCGCACCCAGCCCTGGCCACGCTCAAAAAAGAGAACAACATGCAGGGGAGGGCAAGAGTCTGAGAGATCAACATAGAGGGGGTGCCTGCTCTAAGCCTCCACGATGTGCCTGGGGGCAGGTCCCTGGCAGGTAGACACACACAGGACGACTGCTCCGAGCCTCAGGTGTGGCTGGGGGCAGGTCCCCAGTGGCCACACACACACACACACACACACACACACACAAAAGGTGCCTGGCAGACTGGGACCATCATAGGACATCCACTGAGGGGTCCCAGACTGTGAGAGGGCACAGGCCGGGCTGAGGGACTCCCTCACCCCGAGTGCACAAATTTTTGTGCACCGGGCCTCTAGTAAATATAATAAAAACAACTAGAGCCAATGTTGGAGGCTAAGAAAGCTCTCCCCTCGTAAGAGAGCATCCACGTATTAGTCAAAGCTGAGAAACAATGAGCATCCTCTTTAGAGACGTTAAGCCTCCTTTTCCAAATAAGTTCTCAAAGCTGCACGAAGAGGCACAAAGCTGGATTCAAATGAAAGCACTGTCCTTAGAGGACTATACCGGTGTCTCACCCAGATGCCCTTATTGAGCCTGCACGCCTGTCCCCTGCTGCCTTCTTCTCTGGAGAAACTGCCCTCAGACAAAAGAGTCCACATGAGAAACTACTTTCTCTCCCTACTGGGGCTGCAAAAGGCCAGCCCCCTTGCCTCAGAATGGACTCGGGTCTACACTACACACTGTGCTGCAGAGTTCTCCATGGGATCAGGCAAAGCTAGACTCCAGACGAGGCCACATCCTTGCTCAGCACCTTTACTTTCTTCAAACTGTTTCCCTCACTTTCTGTCCTGAGAGCACACCCCCAACATGCAGCCAAGAGCCTGTTAATCTCTGTATCTAGGAAGCCACTGCCAAGATACCCTTCTAATCCATAAGAAACCTACTGGGCACTACAATGGTGCCTGCTAGGTGGACACACGTGAAATCTCTCTTTTCTCCCCATTACCACAAAGAGGAGACACTCATCTTTTCCAGAACATGTTCAAAAATACTCGCAAATGAGATTTAATAACCCAACACCTCTAATAGGTGAAATCTGAGGATTTCTGACTCACAGTTTGGGTGAAAAAATCTCAAAACCAAAATGATTTCTTTTAAATATTTCCAAGTCTACAAAACCAAATGATTCCCTTTCAGGATCCAGTTGTAAGAAACTTTCTTCTGGTCAGAGAAATCAACATTCTCCCCCCCCCCCCCCCCCCCCCCCCCCCCCCCCCCCCCCCCCCCCCCCCCGCCACTGAACAACCTTTGTAGCTTAGAACAAACAGACCTGCAATCAGCTATCCATCTGGATCCAAAGTGACTACCTCTTTCTATTTGGTAGAAGCAACTTGATCTCTGGGTATGGACAATGGAGTTCTGATTGTCAACATCCACTGTATAATGTACCATTTCATGAAGCTTATAGGATTAGATACTGTTATATTTCTTGCCATTCTACAGTCTTCCCCACTCACTGCTGGTCCAAGGAAGAAAGAAAAGAAACTCATGCAATAACAGAGTTAATAATAACGTCAATAATAACCATCCATTAGCATTTACTATATATCAATTACTGTACAAAGAACTTTAAGATTACCTTATTGAACTGTCACAGCTTCCCCATTCTCTCTCTTCCACAAATGAGTAAGCTGAGATCTAGAGAGGTTAGGTGAGGGGTCTAAGACAGCATGACTGGTAATGACCTCAGGGCTTTCTAGCACTTTGCCTTGTCATTTATATGACAGATCAAAGTGAAGGTGTTTGTTTTTAGCAGAGATTATTGGCCTGGCATCACCTAGAATCAATAGTCTATGAATCAAATTCTCACTTCTGATCATTCTTTCTTGTTACTTTAGCAAAATATTTAAAGTTCTCCCTTCTGTTTCTCCCGTTATAGATCTGAGAGGGGATTGCCACATTGATACTGTGTATCCTTCCATAGAATGTTAACATGCTTAAAACAAAAATACATCCACAATAATAAGCTCAGTACATTAGGATTCATTCTACTGTTCTGCCTATTTGTGTGTGCATTTGAAAATATCCCTAATTTAATAAAATAAACCATGAGATTTAGATTATCTTCTCAAACAATGTATAGTTCTTTTATAACAGAAAAAGTATTGATGTGTTTGCCATATAAACCTACTTATCTCAATACAACCTGATTTTTAAAAACAACAACAACAACAACAACAAAAAAACACCAGTCCTTGTATCAGCAAAATTGCATTTGGGTATGAGGTACAGAAATCCTATTAGGTTGGCTTAAACAAATAAAGTTAATTTTGTTTCTGGTATAAGTAGTCTAGAGGTAAGCTGGCCAGGCCTGTGCAGCAGATCCATGAAATCGTGAATATCCATCTCTTTACTGTCCTAGGACTGTGCTTTCATCCTAATGCTCATGCACTGGCTGTTGCATCTCCAGGCTCCAGGTGTGTGGTCCAAGCAGGAACAAGGGACATAAGTCCATAGTTATTCCCGAGTGTTGACTGACTTAGGCAGGCAAGGCCTCTTCAGGAATTCCTGCCTCTATTTCATGCACCAAGACTGTAAAACCTGATCATACTAGGGACAAGGGAACCCAGAAGTTTGATATCTCTCTTTCCAGCATTCTAGCAGCATTTTCTAACTAATTTTTTTTATCAATTGTTGGAATAAATCATTTCTTAGTTTACTTGGGAAAGATCTGGTTTCCTTTGGTAATACCAGCATAATCATTAACAGGGTCCCTTTTCAGCCTCAAGTGTTTGGGTGATAAATTATTTTTTTGCCCTTTCTGTAATGGAGAATGGCACAAGAAGTGCTGAGCAAGTCAACCTTTAGTATCTGTTGTAATCCAGTAACCAAAATAATTGAAAATCAACGCAAATCTTAATTTCCAATCTTTCATGAAAACAACCAAGTTGTGTATATTGATAACACAAAGCTAAAATTTTTTCAGTTTTTCTTCCCCGTTCCTCTAGCCGTCAATGTCTTTGACAGATATGGTTGATGCCCTAAAGTGCCTCTTCTCTCTTTCATTCTAAGTCCAGATATTTCTCTTTCCAATTCGGTCTGTGCAGCCTCCCTTCTCTCCTCTGCCATCCCTGCTCTGGCCCAGGTTTTGATGGTGTCCGTCCACTTAGTCTCTCACCATCTGCCTCACTTTTCTTCTTCCTTGAAGTCCATGGTAGAGAAGTAAAGCCTGTTGGATCTTTCCCTTCCTCTCCCAAGGGAGAAGAAGTTGTCACAGTTGCTATGGACAACCATCTGATAACAGGGGGAGCATCTGAAACAGTAGGAAAGAGCCGAGAGGACCACTGCTTCCCTGAGTGCCCTAGTCTGGAGCATCCTACCCACGCACTGCGAGACCACAAATCCTATTCCAGCCCATTTGGGTCAGGTTTCTTTTATTTGTAAGCAAAGACATCCTCACAAATGCACTGGGTCCTGTACAACCAATGACAGAATCCCAGGGTAGAATCTTCTATCCTTTGATGGTGGTGACAGGGAGAAGGAATCTCAAATTTATAAGTTAATATTTTTCTATTCTCGTTACCTACATCTTAATATATTTTTGTTTCATTCCTTTTTAAAGTGTATTAAGAGGAAGCCACAAATGAACTGGCTTTCTTTGGATTTGAATGTTTTGGAGGCGAGGTCCTTTCAAGAAATTTGCAAAAGGAAGTAAATGTGTTTGATGTTCTTTAAAATAGACAGACATCAAGTCATTCTGTGCTACGCCATTTCAGAATCAAAGACAGTGCCTCACGAAGCTGGTGCTGATGACAGAGAAGAGTTTTTCGAATGAGAAAAATACAAAGCTGTGTGTTTACATGATGAGAAGGTGTCGTGGGAATATACAGACCCATGGGAAAGGGAAAAGCAGAGCCGAAGGGCTCAGCTGTTATTCTGGCTTCTAAAAAAAAGCTTTGATGAGAGGCTCCTTTGAAGGTCAAACCCTTGTGGGCACTGGACTGCAGCTACACCCCTCAGAGAGCTGGACAGCCATCCCTCTGATAAGCAAAATCATGAAAGAAGGGGACGCGGTGCCCTAAAAGAAGCACGAGGGATAAACCTAAATGGCAAACCCTCATAACAAACAGACCAGTTTGCATGCTGAGGGCAGTCCTTCGGAAGTCAGAATGGCACAGAATGCACTGGGAAATAATCACTGCAGACCTAGAAATACAATCAAAGGCAGGTCAGGAAGGAATAAATCACAGTGAGTTTTTGCAAAGACTGTGTAAATCTGTATCTGCTACTGCGTTTCTTTAAATCCTGTTCTCTATTAAAATGATCCTTGATGCTAAAAACAAATGTAGTAAAATGTTTAGATTCCTCTGCTGAATTGTTTTCTTTCTTTTTATTTATTTTTGAGGGGGGAATTAAATAAGCCACACTGATAGAACTTTCTCCCTTATCTGACCTCTATGTCACTTATACGTTCCAAGGGGTAGCCTAGTTATTACAGCTTATTCACAACCATAAGCCAATGCTTACTCTCCCGATGCTCAGGTGACACACCGGTGTAGAATCTGCCCAGTAAATCCAGCCCTGTTAAAGGAGATGGCCATTCTCAAAAAGGAAAAGATGAAGGAAGGAAGGGGGAAGGTGAATGGAGGAAAACTATGAAAGTTAGTTGTGGGAACTGAGAGCTGGAAGAGAGTCAAGAATGAGGAGGAAAAGGTCAATGAAAGAAAGAAGAGGGAACTATACCAGGAAGTAGAAGAATTTTTGTATTAGCCCAAGGATGCTGAGAAGATAAATGAAATGCACATGACCTGCATTGAGCTCCCTGCTCAGGAGTACAGACATGGTGTAAACACAACATTCTATTTATTCTGTTTCTCACAGGGCATATGAAAAAGGGTACTTAGTCATTCCATAGCTGAACAATGCTCTATTATCCAAATGAAACTAGATGTAAACTATTAAATAACTCCATTCACCCAAAGCATTTGTATATATGGAAAAAGCTATTTAAACTGGTGAATATAATTTTCAAAGGGATTATTATGCTAATTATTTCACATTTGTTATGAGTGGCAGTGGGATGGTGAATGCAGAAATGAAAGTGGGTACTTGAATTCTAGGGCATAGACCAATGATCCAGAATGAAACACAATTTTTCAGCCACAATGTGGTCAGCATTGGACACGAATTTACATATCATCATGACTTGTCATCCAAATAGGCAGAAGCACCCCTTCCCAGGACAGAAGAGCAGGTGTCAACCAGCAACATACTGGAAGGTATTCTTTTCTTCCCATGGTGTCATCTACACAAAGAGGACTTGTGAAATCAGCTATCTTCAGACAACCATCCCTCATCTACCATTCTATGCTTCCCAACTAAACTGGAAAAGACTATAAACCTTTTATTTTAATAACCAGAGGGAACCCTTGCTAAATTTGTAGTAATGTGCAAGTATCCACTGAAGATAATCAGGCCTCCCACTCAACCAAGGGGATTCCTATAACACTGGCTTCCTATGTGATTCTCCTTCCTATCCCCAGCACTCTCAGAAAAGAAGATCAATACCAAGGCATTCCTGGAGAGGCCAGTCACTGCCATTGGATGGGGCTTTCATTGGTAGTATCTGTATGTGATGCACATCTAACATCAGTTGGTGTCTACGTATTTTACTCAGAGGAGGTTAGGCACAAGTCTTATGGCAGTCTCAGAGTTCCTAAATCAACAAGTAAGAGTCAAAAGGCCAAGGAGGAGGAGGTGAGAAGAAAAGGTAACTAAGATATAGTGAATATTAAAGATGTAATCGACACTGCTCCTTTTGGTCAGTTGCTCAATAGTAGTATGAGGCATACGTTAACGTCCGATGAAACAGGTGACAAAACCTGAGACTCAAGGGAAAAACTATCTTATCCAAGTTCACCCTGCTGGTAGTAGTAGGACCCAATCATACCTACTCAGTTTGAAAAGATTTCTGAAGACATGAAGAATGGAAAAGGGGTTATAGGAAGGATAATGTCAGAAAGGAGGAATCGGATAAGAAATCCTATCTTAATCCCTCTTCCTTCACCTGGGTCTATTCCTTTACTGTCCCTTTGCTCAGCTGAAACCTGGGAAAGGAGGGAGGGGATGATAAAAACAAACCCTGGAGATGACTATAGAGTCAATAGCCCTGGGAAAACCCTAATGAGATGACAATATCCCGGCATGAAAAGGAACAATAGAAATGTCTGAGGGTATGTCAAGGGGAGATGGAACCTTCCAAACATTTTGACTGGTTCACAGTAAGTAACACGTATTATATAACTCAGTACATATGTATGTGTATATAAATGAAATCAAAGATTCATAACAGAATAGCTATTAGTCAGGGTTCTCTAGGGAAGCAGAACTGAGAGAGGAATGGGGGGAGGGGAGAGGGAGGGAAGGGAGAGAGGGAGAGAGAGGGAGAGAGAGAGACAGAGAGAGAGAGATATCTGCAGGGTAGGAGGCAAGAGACCCAGGAAAAAACTGATGTCATTAGAATCCAAAGACTGTGTTCTGGAAGAATTTCCTCTTATTCAGATGAGGTCAGTCTTTTTCTTTAGCCTTTCTGTGATTGAATGAGGTCTTCCCATATTGTGGTAGTTAATCTATTTTACTTAAATTCTACCGATTTAAGCATTAATCTTATCTAAAAAGTACCTTTATAACAATATCCAGACAATTTTGACTAGAGATTAGGGCATTTTAGTCCAGCCAAGTAGGCACATAAAATTAGCCATCACAGTTCCCTTAACTATGTGCAATACATTCTCATATTATCCTTTTAATTCTATCCTACTCTTTTAAAATTCTTTTTTAATGCTGGTTGTAAACTACTATATTGATTTAATGATTTCTTTCAGGGTATGCAACCTGAATATCTGGAAAATATTGGCTTGGAAGCCTTCTGAGAGCCTCACAAACTTTCTTGTGCGACATTATGGGGCAGCAGGAGCAGCAACAACGTCTTTCCCACTCAAGAGGTACAAGGGAGTGGTTTCCAGAAGCCCAAAGTGGAGCTGTAGAATGTGTCCCCTGAGCCTGAGAGTGGTACAAATATAGTTCTGAAAGTTAATAGACTTGAAAAGGTTTTATGTTTAGGAAGAAGGAAAGACAAAAGTAACCACCATGCACTGATAACTGCAGTTTAGACAAAAACAAGGATAGGTAAATGATGACATCAAGGACAGCATGATGGCAAAACACAATGTAACAGCTCCCAGTTCAGTCAATTCTATAGAACAAAGAACAGCATGATGAAACGGGCTGAGCTTTAGTCTTGTCACCCAGTGGAATAAGAATGTGATACAAAACTTGTTCTGTTAAGTATCTAATCTAATAAAAGCGTAATATTGAAATTGACCATTTCTTCAGGACGCCTAAGCCATACCCACCAGCCAATCAGAGCGACTGTATGCAAATTAACCCAGCCAAGATGGAGGCCGGCACTCACGGAGCTGCTAGAGTAAACAGGCAGCTTCCATTGCAGCAGGAGTAAAACTGTTTGCCAGCTGGGCTTCTCCCGGCTCCAGGCAACAACATATTTGCAACATTGTCTCAATTATGGAAGCCTCCGAGTTGAAGCAAATAGCAGTGCTGGCTGCCACTACTAAGGCAACATTCTTTCAATTATAGAAGCCACCAGCTGAAGTAGACAGGAGGCTTCCTTACCTGCCTAGGCCTCAGCTTAAGGGAACAGTGTATCAATTATAGAAGATAAATAAACCCCAGAAACCTGCTTCCAGCCAACCTTGCTGGGACATTGGGTCAATGGGAGCTGTGGGCATCCTGAAAGCCTGAAAACGGCCCTCAAGCCAGCACCCAGGCTGGCCACACCCCAATGGGGTGAGAGTTCCCATTGGGGGGCTTGGTCAACCTGCAAACAGCCAACAGCCCCACACCCAGGCTGGCCAGGGACACCCCAAGTGCACAAATTTTTGTGCACCAGGCCCTTAGTTATTCCATAAAAAGCCATCCCCATCTAGTGGCTTAAAGGAACACCAATTATTTTACCTTTACCCCACACTTTGCTGGGCATTGGGTGGGTTCAGCAAGGTGGTTTTCACTTGGGTCTCTCAGGTAACTGTACACAGACAGTGGCTGAGGCAAGAGTCATCTGAACACTGGCTCACTCACATGACTGGTGCCTGGATGCCTCTAATAGCTGGGGCTTCTCCAGCACCTCTATCTCCATGTGGTCCCTCCAACACAGAAGCGTCACAGTGGCTGGAGTGAGAGGGCCAGGCAGAAGCTGTTCTGCTTCTAGGACTTGGGCTCAGAAATCAGGAAGTATTATTTCTGCCATGCTCTAATAATGGATGCAGTCGCAAAAGGCTGCTCAGTGTCATAGGGAGGACACAGCCAACTCCACCGCTTGGTGGAGGAAGACCAAGTCCTGATATTGCATATGGAACCAGAAACATTATTGCAGCCATTATTAGCACATAAATTCTATTCAAATTCACATAGAAGAAAACTAATTAAACTTCTTTTAAATCCAATTTTATGTATGGAAATGTATACCTACATACCAGTAACCATTTTAGTGTGGCTCAGTCCTCATGGAAGGGCTAAGAACCACAGATGTAGCCTACTGTCTTCATTTGATAGCTGAAGAATCTAAGGTATAAATGAGGTTAGTGACTTGCATAGGATCCCACAGCCAGATAATGTCAGAGCAAGGCAGGTCCTAGATCTCTGAGCCCCAGCTTAGCTCTCTTTCTAGACTCTTCCTCGCTAGTTTCCCCCACTGACCTTCACATGCTCTTTTCCTGAGCAGAGCTGAATGGATAAGGACAGGTGGAGTCCTTGCTCTTACAAGGGCCACACTGCATCAACACCTGGAATAATGAAATGGAAAGAAACACCACAAGGCTGCCCAGATGTGAAGAGGGCAAGCACTTAACCGGCAATGCTATTCTAAAGGGGACGAAAACCTTTCCATGAGACAGACACCACCAAAATCAACTGCTCCAACGGTACCAGTGTGTTCCAACTGGATATTAACTTTGCCTCCTCTCTGAACCAAGTTAAGAAGACATTCTCCACTGTTTAAACCCAATATCATAGCCTAAGCATTCAGTCTATCTCCGGTCTAAGAAACTTGTAGCTTAAAATCCATTTGTTCTAGAGGAAAATAAAAAGCAATTTTCTATTTGCTAGCAGAAAAGAATGTTGAAGTTACTTCTTCAATACTTTCTGGAAATTAAATCCCTTATGCTGAGGAAAAATGATGAGTCAATAGAAACTAAATTGTGATCAGATGGATTAAATTTTTCTCAATAAAACAACTTTTCAAAGGAAGGACAAAGTGTTTAGACGAATAGATTTCCAGTAAATTTATATTAACAATCATCAAGCTTCTGTGTTGAAGGCTTATCAGTATGTTGTTATGGAAATATGGGATGTGGTTGCAAATGCAACAGTATAATTTCACTGCAAGATTAACCAAGAGGGCAGTAAAAACTCTAGTTAAAGTATAGAATTTTGGTATTTACTAAGTACAAAAAAGTAAAAATAAACCAGGAAGGCATTTACATTGATGACTTACATTTCTAAAGCTTTGGTTCCACTGGGGAAATTCCATTTGACTGTCTCTATCTTCTGGATGAGGATTTTATTGAACACAGATTTCAGAGAATCCCAGCATATTAGAGCTGGGAAAATCTTACAGGAGACTGTGTCCAAATGTTTCATTTTATAGTTGGTGATGCTGAGGCTCTGAGAGGAGCAGTAACTCACTCAGCCACAGCTGGTGGAGTGAGGACTAGAACCCAGCACTCTGGTGCCAGTGCTGTGTTGTTCATTCGTTTAAACCTCTTAGAAACATTTTAGCAAAACCATGGACCAGGGTCAGCCCATTAAATTCAATAAAAAGGAAAAGAGAAAAAATAAGCACCAAAATCAAATGGATAAAACAGTATTATCTATTGTAAAGGCACAGATCCCTTTAAAATGTTGTTTCATTAAAATACAGATGGAGCAATTAGATCTGTGATATGAAAGTAATGATAAAAGTGCCATTATTTTCCTTACAGAAACAAAAAAGTCAAAGAAACAAAATTAATGCAAACACACACACACACACACACACACACACACACACACACACGAACCATAGTCTGAAACCAGAGCCATCCAGAGGTAACAAGGGTTATCATAGACATCTGCTCTTCCCCTACCCTGCACCTATCCCCCGTCTTCTGGCCACATTCTCCATTTTTGTTAGCTCTCTGGCTCCCCCACTTAGATCCACAAGGTTAGATAGGGTTGAACAACTGTCCTGAGGTGTGCAGCATGTGACCCAGGTAAAGGCGATCCCCACAGTGCAACCAATTCCGACGTTCAGGGATTGGTTCAGGGATGGGTACATCACCCAATCTGAACCAATGAAGAGCAATTAGATGCCTTTTAAATTTCAGAAAGTCATTTTCATCCTCTTTTTCCTCTTTCCAATGGCAGGCTTCCCTTTCCTGATTCCCAGGGATACCAGCTGAGGAAAGAACTGGAATTCCCCAAGCAAGTGAGGAACATGGCTCTTGCAATTTTACATTGCTCTTATTCTTTTATGTTCCTGTCAGTACTTACTTTTACCTTCAAATTTTAAAACAAATAAAAATAACACCAGTCTTTGCTCTGGGATTTTATTAGAATGAAGGATATCTTTGGTTCTCTCCTAATTAGTTTTACTACTGACTGTGCTCTGTGTCCATCGAATTCCTGTTCCAGAGAGTATAAGAAAAGGAAGATGCTTTGAAGTCAGAAAAACACTTGGACAAGTCCTTAGCTTCAGTTTTCTTTTCTGTAGAATTGAAATATTGATGCCTGATTCAATCAAGAGGTTATTTTAAATGTTGACAGTAAACCCTGAAAAGGCAATATGGCAGCGAGAAAATATTAGTCCTGAGGTATCATGAAATTTTGCTCCCTCTCTTATGCTTACTCTGCAAAACGGACCCTGAGTTAGAACATATACTTCATTCATTTGCTCCTTGTGCTAATGACAGCACTGAGGCTAGTCAGTAAATCATCTGTGTTACAATCCTTAGCCAATTCCCAGGCAGCTATTCTTCATGTGGAGACTCAACAATGTTGTCCGCAGTCACAGACAAAAGGGAAGAGAGCTGAGATGGAGGCGGAGAGAAAACCACACACTGGCTCCTAAATGCTTCATTGCAGATAACACACATCATTTATAGCGCATTGGTCAGAACTAGTCCCATGATCCAGGTTCCCTGCAATGAGGCTAGGAAATGTGAAGGAGCAAACAGATACTCACCTATCAGTAAGCATCTTTGCCACACAGGGTTTGGCGCACATCAAAGCTAATCACCCTGACATCATTTAACTTTACATAGGGCATCCATGTCTCTAGGTAAGTTGCATAGACTCACTCTAACCCCTCCAGGATCTCTAATGTGATTGTCATATTCTAAGCTCAACAAGATTGCTATTAGAATTCAGGGGGAAATTTTTATTATTAAGAAGACACACAAAAGATACAGTATAGTGCACTAGGCTGAGATGAAGGGAGGAACCCTGGAAATCTAGAGCCTGGAAAACAAAAGACAATAGGATGCAAAGAAGAAGAAAAAATACTGCATGATGTCAAGTTTTAAGAAAAATCTAGAGCACAGTTGTGAACCGGTAGCTTCCAAGACATGCCCATACCACATACATGTTTTGTTTCACTTACACAAGGTTTAAAAAAATATTTTAATTAACTGCTAACATTTTAAAATGGGAAATTGTAAGTAAAAACTCAGGTTTCCTACTTCTGCTGAAAAACAGGAAGATTGGGCCACATTGAATCAACAACAGCTTTTCTGCAATGCCTGGTTGCAATCAGCTGGAGGTGAAGAGTCTCTGCGCCCATTCACCCCAGCACCCACCCAGCCCACTTTACTCATGTGTCGTACCTGGTGATCTCAGTAAGCGTTTGTGCTGGTCCAAGTTCTCTCCAGCGCTGTGAGCAGTCATGGCATGAAATATATAGAGCTTATGTCAAACATGAATCTCAAGTAGGCATCTCCAAGTATCATTCCAGGGCAGCACAACCCTGTCACAAAGCAATTTAGCAAGGAATTAAGGACTTTGCAAATGTCCCCACCCTTGGTCTCATCATTTCAACCTGGAAACCCCATCTTAGAGAAACACTCCCTGCAGTGCTTTAAGCAAAAGTTCAACATGACTCTATTTATAATGGAAAACAGTTGGAAGACACTAGCAAGTTTATGCTGAGGTCTTTAGGTAAACTATACTATGTATACTCTGTGGGCTCGAATACATACATTCAGACAAATACTAATTGAGAGTCATTCTACTAAACCACAGGACTGTACTCTGCAAAAATGTTAATTCATACAAATCGAAAGATAACTGAGCGATTAACCAATGAATGCATATGCATATATGCATAGCCCATGGACAGACAATAGTGAGGGGAAGGCCTGGGGAGGGAATGAGAGCAGGCTAGAAGGGGTCAATGGAGATAAAAAAAAAGGGGGACATTTGTAATATTTTCAATAATAAAGTTAAATTTAAAAGTTAAAAAAAAGATAACTGAGGATCCCATTAAAATTAAAGGAGACCAAGGAGACATGCCTATTAAATCCAATGAGTTATCCTTGATAGAATCCATTTTGGGAAAATTTTGTTATATAAGGCATTAGTTGGAGCAATGTCAAAATAAGAACTTTTTAAAGATAATACTATTGATCACTATTAAATACCCTCAATTTGATCATTGTGATAACAGAAGAGCATGTGTCCAGGAGATACTCCTGAAATAATGAAGAATAAAAGCTCACAAAGTCTTTGACTCAATCTCCAAATGATTAAAAGTAAATAAAAGCAATATTAATAATATTGCATAAGTAACATAGATAGAGACACTGCAAGTGTGGCAAAATATTAACAATTGGTGGATTCGGGTGAAGGATAAATCAGTATTGTACTATTCTTTTGGCTTAAAGTTTTTAAATTGAAAGTTAAGAAAAAGATGCTTATCTGGAAAATGCATATGACATAGTGTTCAATAAGAATTTAAGCTATATAATCATATATCCAGTGTAATTTTAACTAAGTTAGAAAATTCTCTCCAATGTAGGAAATAAGACTAGAAAGAAAATACTGAAGCTTTAACAATACCGCAACTTGGTAGGTGGACTGGACTGAGACTGCTTTTACACTTCCATTTTTTCCTATATTTCCTTCACATTTTTAATAACCATCGATCACTTTTATAATGAAAAAAATGCTAAAAGAAAAAGAAAATAAAAACTACCAAGTACCATAGGAAAAAAATAGTGATTGTATTCCACTTCCCCAACTTTGAGCCTAAAGCCAAAATGCAGAATGACAAAGGAATGGGTTCAAGCTCTCAGCCATCAAGGTACGAGAGCCTGAGTTTCAGGGGCTGCCAAATGAGCTTTAATCAGCACCTGTCTGCCACAGAAAAATCATAGTATTCCAGGCAAAGAATTTAATGTATAATTTAGCTTCAATATCACAGTGGGGCCTCTGGGTATATCCCCAGGTTTAAGATTTATGGCCACACTGAGGTGTGTTTCTGAATTTGGCTGATTCTTCATGAACTTGGACTTCAGGTTCACATGCTACAAAATAGCTAAACTCAACTTCAGATCATGGGCCAAATGGGTCTGGCCTGCAAGCTTCTTTCATAGAAGGTGAGGTCAGCTTCCTCTCATTCCCAGGAGGAATCCTGGTCTAAGATACCCCAGCAACTCCTCCCCGCTTCCTTTCTGCTTCTTCTAACTGAGCTTATTGTGCTGTCTCTTTTCTCTAACTCAGGTTCTCAAAACCCACACCCTCTCCCTGACCTCTCCTAGAACAGGAGGTTGCCTCACTCTTGTCTATCTGAAACAACTCAGCACCTCTATCATCCCTCTTCTCTCCTCTGTCCTTGGCAGAAAGCATCCAATGAAAGTCTTCCTTCTCTTCATTCCATTGGCTCTGAGCGTTCTCTCCATCCACTCCTCTCTCACCACACCCATTACTCTACCTTGCTGAGATCACATCTATGTCTGGAATCACAGCCAGTTCCTCCATCAACATGGTCTGACATGTCTGCCCAGCCTCTAGGCAGCCCTGGCTGAGCCAAGAGCTTCCATTCAGGCCCTAAGAACTCTATCTCAGCAAAGCCTAGTTTCCAGCTTAACTAGACCAGAGAAGCAGTGGTCAATATTGCCAAGTTCCCTCCAGGAGACCAGAGGTCTTCTCGTCTCCTGCTTGAAAGGACTCTAAGCCTCTGACTGAGCAGACCATCCTAGCACTTCCTTGAAGCTCTCATCCTATTGACCTGGCAGGAAAATGAACTTCAGTCAACCTAGAGGTTCCCCACTCCCGGGGCTATAGGAAGGTATTGGGCTCCTACGTGGTACCACAGCATTAAGTTAATAGCCTAGATGGAGTAAGACCCCCTGAGATCAAATACTGCCTCTGGCACTTACCAGCTTTGAGACATTATGTAAACCACTTCCCTCCTTGTGTCTCAGTTTTCTCATTTGTACAGCGAATAACAGTATGTACCTCCTGGGGTCACTGAGAGGATGAAATGGCTTAAAATATCTAAAATGCAAAGAACAGTGCCTGGCTTATCACAAGCGCTATCTAAGAGGTTTTACTGCTTGTCATGGCTCTATATTGATTATGGCCATCGTCCTGGGGCGCATACCCCTGAAGATCTAAATGTTACATCACTTCCCTGATGTGTTTGGGGTTTAGGAATCCTTGGAGAAGCAGGGAGCTCCTATGCCTGGGGTCCAGTCCTCTCGAAGACACTGTGTACCTTCCCAGATATGGTCCTGCCACCTTCTTGAGAGCCGCCAGGGAGCTGGACATGCTCGTGGTATTGGTGTCCTCTGTTGGCCTTGCTAATTCTCCAAACACTTCTCCTTTTTCCTTTCACCTCTAAGGTATGTAGCGTACTCTTCTCAGTGGGCACAAAACCCAAAACATGAGACTCTGGAGGATACCACCCTCAAAATAATCACAAAGCCTAGTGCTCAATCAAATGGGTGAAGACAGGTGAGCTAAATACTTCGTGTTACTCTCTCTGTGTCCCAACCTCCAGATCCAGAAGCTGCCCTGCGGGGGCTGCATCAATAAGCTCCTTTGTCTCTGGGTTGGAGGAAGCCAAGAGGACACACGGGTAAAGGTCAGCAGCAGGTCAGAAAGAGAAATTAGAGTTTTATTCCCCTGTCTCTTCCTAGCCCCATTGCAACAGTTGGCTCCATTTCTCAACAGAAGATCATAGCCTCCCCTGCAACCACAGTTCATTCCTACGAACAGATATGCTATCTAAACTAATAAAAGAGAAATAGTAAAATTAACCGTTTCTCCGAGACAGGGTAAGCCACGCCCACCAGCCAATCAGAGTGGCTGTATGCAAATTAGCCCAGCCAACATGGAGGCCGCCACTCACGGACCTGAGTAAACGGCTGTTTCCATTGCGGCAGGAGCGAAAGTGAAGCTGCACCCGCTCAGCTCAGCTCCAATTAAACTGGCTCTAGCGAAATACACCTTTGAAACAATGTAACAATCATAGAATCCTCGGGAGCTGAAGGAAAGAGCAGCCCGGGCCTCAACAGTAAAAGTAACAATTATTTCATTATAGACGCTGCGAGGTGAGGCAGAGGAGGCTTCGTTAGTTAGAAGGCCGCCTTAAAGGAACAGTGTATCAATTATAGAAGATAACCCCAGGCCTTAAAGGAACAGCATCAATTATAGGAGAAAAACCGCAGAACCTGCGTCCAGCCAGCCTTGCTGGGACGTTGGGTCAATGGGAGCTGTGGGCAGCCTTAAAGCCCCTCACCCAGGCTGGTCAGGCACGCCAGCAGGTGGACATCCCCTGAGGGGTCCCAGACTGCAAGAGGGCATAGGCCGGGCTGAGGGACCTCCCGAGTGCACAGGGCGGCTGCAGGGCAGGAGAGTGCAGGACCCAGGACCCGTGAGTGGGAAACAGGCGGCAGGGTTGGAGGGCACCGCAAAGCGGGTAAGAGGTGGCAGGGGGTCGGCAGCCTGC
>PVJC01038794.1:0-16571 GCA_004026665.1 Murina feae | reverse complement strand
TGGCCAGCCTGAAAACTGCCGTTGGCCCCACATCCAGGCTTGCCACACCCTCTGGGGTGAGGATCTCCACTGGGGTGCTTGACCAGCCTGCAAACAGACATTGGCCCCTCACCCAGGCTGGCCAGGCACACCAGCAGGTGGCCATCCCAAGAGGGGTCCCAAGCTGTGAGAGGGCACAGGCCGGGCTGAGGGACCCCCCCTCCCCCACCACCCCAGTGCACAAATTTTTGTGCACCGGGCCCCTACTGGTGTAATATAAAGATTTTCAAATTCATGCTCCATCCTACAGATCTATCCATATGTTTGCTAGTTTATTGGTTTTTCCAAGACCTCTTTATTCTAAACCTCAATCTTGTTTTTTTTTTGAGCTTCATAGCCAGCCAAGCTATTCACCCATGAGTTAACATATATCTATTACTAAACCACAATTCTCTCCATTCAAAGGAGATGCCCAGGTACACCAACTTAATCTTTCTCCGTGAGAATTTCCATTTACAACTGTATTTCAACTAGTGGCCCGGTGTACAAAAATTGGTGAGTCGGGGGCTACCTCCCCTCAGCCTTGCCTGCCCCTCTCACAGTCCAGGAGCCCTCACAGGATGTCCTATTGATGGCTTAGATCCGCTCCTTGCAGGGAGTGGGCCTAAGCTGCAGTCTGGCCTCCTTCTGCAGAAGGCAACCGGCTGATTAAGTATATAGATACTTCCTGAAGGCAGCACGGACTCCTTCCTTATTTCTTTCCTCTGTGGTTGGAGAATAGGGGATTTAAGGGTGGAGATAGAACTGTGGCCAGGCCTGGGGCTTTTGTAGGCAGCAGAAAGAGAGGGAGCTGGGGCAAGTCTAGACGCAGGTTCCTTCAATTGTCCTCCCTTCCTCCAGGCCCCTCTCTCCTTCTTTTCCTTGTGGTGGACATTCAGGCCTTGGACCCACAGGAGCTCAGCGACAGTGAGGTTCAGCCCCCTCATTTCTCAGCTGAACATAAACAGCCACCTCACATTCCAAGCAGGGTTTTTTCAAGTGCTAAAGAGCTGGGAATTCACGCCTCCCAGCCTTCCCCCTCTCGGTTTCCTCCTTGGGCCGGTTGCAAACTTCACGGAGACACTGAAGCAGCTTTGCCCTGGTAGTTCTGCACCAGCCCCCGCCCGGGCCCAGCCGCCACTCTTCCTTGAGGTCTCCTGGTCCACAGTCTGAGCTCAGGGAGGTCACCCAGAGCCCGTCCTCCCCCACTACCCCCCCCCCAGGTGGGGCAGGGGGGGCCTATCTTGGAGAGCTGGAGGCAGATAGCAGAGTAAGAGTTGATATGAACCAGCACCTTCTCAGCCAGACTTCCTAAGCTCCCCACTGGGCCCAGGCCAGGCCCCTTCCTTGCTCTGGGAGTATCCGCGCTGAGGTCCCCTCCCTGCACCCAGCTCCCTCCTCCCTGTTCCACCAGCTGCTCTGGACCGTGCCAGCCTGGCAGACTGCAGCACAGGTGGTGCAGCCTAGGGTGCTGGTGGTGTGAGCCTCCTCCCCCTCCCTGAAGCATGGGACAGGTCACAGCAGCTTGGGGCTGCCCCCGGGCACCATGCATGGAGACACCACTCGCCACTGAGCCACTGTCCGGCCCAGAATCTGTGGGGGTTGGGGTGACATTAGGCTCACACTGGCCTCACCGAAGCCAAACTTGGCTTGGCCTGCTACCCCGCCACCTGAGGCCTGCGCATGCCCCAAGGGCCTCATTGCCCTCATTGCTGCATCCCAGCCGTCCCATCCCAGAAAGTGACCAACCCGATCACCATGGCCCACTCCCCTGTGCAGTCGGGCCTGCCAGGCAAGCATTTAGGGAGGAACTGGGCCTCTGAGGGGAGGGTGGAGGGATGGATGCGTGGACCAGGGCTGAAGCGGGGAACTTGGCAGTGTAAACACAGCCCCCCACACCACGCCGGCCTAGGGCACCGCATTCCTGGACCCCTGGGCACCCTTGCCCAGCACTGCGCTTTCGGGCCAGGGGTGGGGGCGAGGGACCTGGGACTGCAGCCTGGAGACCCTCGCTGGCTTGGAGTCACAGTGGTCGATTAGAGAGGGATGCGGGGTGCCATGGTGCCAGTCCCTGCCTCTCTCTCAGAGAGGTCAGCGGTTCAGCCCACTCGCGTGCTCCGCGTGCAGCCTGGCGTTGGGTAGAGCCTTTGGTCGTTTAGGATGTTATGGACACTTGCTCTTTATATAAGTGGATGCCGTGGTTGTCTATTTTTGGCCTCACAATAACATACCCTCTGATCCAGCCATGAACCAGGATCTGTTTGTTATTTGTTCCTACTCTATCAGCTGCCTTGGAGAACTCCCTGTGATACCATGAATGTCAGCTGAGTGAGGAATGGCAGTGTACTTCCAAAGGGGGAAATGGGAGTTTGAGACATTTGTTTGTGCTGTTTGTATGTAATCTCTGGACTTTTTTGGTGCTATTCCTAGATACAACATTCCTATTACATAATGAATTACCACCGGGCAACTCCATCTTATGATTTGGTGGGTGAGTTCTCAGCTCTGAAAGGGAAGTTCTAGTCAAATGATTACTTAATGCAACATGGTCAAACACCTAGTTTCTATCAAAGCTCAGTAGCATTCTGGGAGCTGCGTTTCAAACGGAGTGCAGATTTCTTGAGAGTGGGATAGCTTTGCACCAGAATTATGGAGCCTGCAATGCCTAGTCACCATTTAGGACCTGCCAGAGGCTTCATATGGTGCCTTACTACAGATAACTCTAAACTATGGGATCTGTCAGATCACACTGCCTACATGGCAGTTTAGCCGTATTGTGCCCTAATCTACACTAACAGTTTGGAGTTTGTTGAAAATTCAGAAGTAGCAAAATTACATCCAACAAATCAATAAGTGGTATTTAGTAGGAGTCTATTATTCACAAACTTGGAGTTTTCAAACTTAAAGCTGCTATGAAGCTCAAGGGCATGGTGTTCCAGGATGGCTTATAAAGTGAAAATGAAGTTTTTTAACTATCACAATGACTCTTTATTACGATTGGGGTTTCCAGGTGGCAGGGGGTTGGGTAAAGGTGATTATCTCACACCATTTTTAGGGAGATAACAGTCACTTTTATGATTGTCAGAGGCATTTACAAGGAACACCTACATTAAGGTTCACTTATGCTCCTAAAATAAGCTAGGTTTAGTTTTGCTCATGTGGCTTAAATGCTTTGTCTGCTCAGGGAATTCTCAAGGTTGGTCTCCATTATGTATTTAATTTCAACAGGCTAAAGCAGTATTCCCACATGATGTATGTTACCTGAAGAGGGTTAAGAAATGTGATAGGAAATAATACTAATATGCAATGGATAATAAAGTGGATAAAGTGATTTTCATCCTTCTCAAATCATATATTAGTGCCTTAGATGAAAGGGATTTTGATATTTTAGCAATGATTTATCACTTACCTATATATATTCTTTACAATTACAACAGGAAAACATTAACAGATAGAATGTCATTTGACAGTCTGCCTTTGCCTTTCTATAGAAAAGCCCTAAAATTTTTGTTAATACTCCTGTAAATTTCATAAAACTTAGCCTTTTCTTATAAACCTTGAATTAGTGGAATATTATTCAGTTTTTTTGTCAAAGTTTTGATTTATGCCAAGATACCTTGTTGTCAGAATTTCAATCAGGCCTCACATATGTATGGACTACTTATGATGAACTATTTCTAATACTACTCAATCCATAACAAAAATGCTTATGGTATTTTTCTAAATAATACATGTGTTTTTATGTAATTTATAAAATATTTATATTTTGTTGTATTAAATTATGTTATTTAGTAAATGTATATTGAGCATATGCTATTAGCAAAAACAGCACTGATAATGGTATTAAAATACCTTTTCAAAGTTCAACATTTTAATAGGAAAATAAATTATTAGAAAAATATAAACATTTGCAATTGTATAAGCTTTTAACCACAAGGCAACAGTTATTTACAAAAACAGCAAAAAAAATTTATTTTACTTTTGTGACAGCAAAAAGATATATAAATAGAGTATGTTTATTCTTTATGCAGTCAAATTTTTAAATTTATTTATAATTTACATTTTGTTTCTTTAATAATTGAAGTCTAATGCACTATGTTATTGATACTGCCAATTTCCAATTAAACCAAAATGGATTTATAATGACTTGAAACCTTTCCATTTTTCTTAATAGCATCATAAATTAAATCTTGGAAAAGAATCTTTATTCATTTTCCTTTTACCTCTTGCTAAAATTTTTAAATATGATGATAAAAGAAATAAATAAACATTTTGTGTTATTAGACATTTTTAATTTGAGTAAGTATCTGTAGTTCTTTTCTGGAATCTGATTGTCTTTATCTAAGTGGCAGAAAATGTAAAATATCTGGAATACTTTAAGTAGTGCTTAGATATATAGCTGAAAAATGACCAAATCTCCTTGTTGTGCCCTATTGAAAACTGTTTAGCCTAAGAAAATAAATTGCAATTAAAGAAAACTAGAATTAATGTTATCTACATGTATACATATGTGAAATAAGTTATTTTGCTTGAGTGATGAACAATTTTTATTAGCATTGCTATGAGTATAGTAATATTCAACAATTATTTTCAACAATTTTTCTTATATTTGAAATGAAATTTTACAGCTATCTTATTATTTTTTATTATCACCTTTGTAACAAATATCATGTATCTAAAGGATTCAGCATTGAAAATATTGGATTATCATTAAGCAACAAAAAAGCCCTACTCTGTGAAACCTATGAAGAAAGTGATCTAATAATAATGAATAAGAGATAGAAAATGAAAATCAATCTCAATTATTGTGATTATAACTAAACAAGGATATTAGCATATACCATTTATCTAGAGTAAATTTGAATGTCATTTCTCTATAATTGAATTTGACATCTTGTTTCTTTTAGAATTTAGTCAAGATAAATATGTAGAAAGGGATCTAGAGTGGAAATTCATTCCTCAAACATTTCTATCATTTTAGGCACTATATAGATTCAAAAAATATATTCTCTGGGTGAGGGCTACTGGGTGAAGGGGGTCAATTAGAAAAAAAAGGATATCTATAACACTTTCAACAATAAAGAGAACATTTTTAAAAATAACAAATAAAGAAAAATATATGTATTTCCTGCCCCCAAGCAGGTTATTACAGTGAAAGAGGTGCATTTATAATGTGGCATAAATTGCAAAGCAGTATAATTATGAACAAGTATTGGTGTATGAAATAGTAGTGGTTGCTCAAATCTATAAAGAATCATCAGAAATATTTTCAAAGAAAGTAAATTTAAGGCTATAAAATGACCAATGAGTGAGATTTGCAAGACAACATGTAGGAATAAGGAAAATGGAAGGAAATGCATATGGCATTCAGCAGAGGACTAATAGATTGAAAATAGCTCAGGAGTGTTGGGATTTAAAGAGCAGGATGTGAGACTGCAAGGCTGGAGATGTAGTCAAGGCTGTGTTAGAAGACATCCGCATTACCGATACCTAGGAGAAAGCTTTAAAAATAAGTCCCAGTGTACATTAAGCTGGGACCATTGATGTTCACATTCGCCATCTTGAGAAAACCTCCCGTACACTCTCCAAATGCAACACTCTCCAAATGCTTAAGCTACTCTGCTATGGAAAGTTGGGGTCTATGGTTCTTCTCTTTAATCTGGACAGTCTTTGTACGTGCCTTGAACAATCAATTATCACAGAAATGACACTGCACAGGTTTCAGGGCTCAGGCTCAGACTGGCAGGTTCCTGTTCTTGTTTCTTGGGATACATACTCTTGGTGCCCAGAGCTATCAGGTAAAAAGCCTGACCATCCTCCCAAAGTGGACAAGTTGTGAAGCTACATGGAGAGGAAGAGGGTCACAGTGAGCTCCTCATTCCCAAAATTCCTGCTAAGTTTTCAGAGATGTGAATAAAGCTATACTGAACCCACCAGACCAGTGATTCTGGAGGTAGAATGTAATAATTATTTGATTTTATTTACTGAATTTGGAGATGTTTTCTACAAGTTAATAGATAACTAGAATACAAACATGTCTATATCCTTTTTAAGACAAAACTATTGAAATAATTTTCTAAAATTTTTGCCTTCAGGTATTTTTATTTTCAACAGTGCATTATAGTTAGATATAAACATCTAACAGTCCACAGAAATCCCTTTAGATTGGGAGAGAGGTTTTGGTCAAGATGGTGGTGTAGGTAACCACAATACTCAGAACCTCCCCACAACAACAACAAAATTACAATGAAATTATAGAAAACCATCATTCAGAATGCCTGGATTCTAGCTGAACAGAAGTCCTACAACTAATTTATTTTCTTCTTTCTTATTGAATTTATTGGGCGAAAACTGTTAACAAAATTATACAGGTTTAAAGTGCTGTATACTGTGTACAGTTGTATACAAGATATCAACTGTATACTGTCTTCACCACCCTGTCAAGTCTCTTTACATCGCACTTATTCTCCTCTTAGCCTCCTCCACATCCCTCCATTCCACTTTCTCCAGTAATTCCCATACTGTTGTCTGTGTCCATGATTTTTTTTTCATTTTTCCCCCCTTTTTTTCAATCTTTCCACCTTCCCCAGGTCCCCAACCCCCTTCCCTGAAAGCTGTCAGACTGTTCTCTGTCTGTGGGTCTTTCTCTATTTCACTTGCTAGTTCATTTTGCTCATTAGGTTCCACATATGAGTGAAATCATATGGTACTTGCTTTTCTCTGACTGCTTATTTTACTTAGCATAATGCTCACCAGATACATCTATGCTGTCACAAAGGGTATAATTTCCTTCTTTTTAAGGCCAAGTAGTATTCCATTGTGTAAATGGAATCTTTTTTAAGAAAAAGCCACAATGAGACTGGTAGGAGGAGCAGAGATTGAAAATGGGCTGATCTGACACCTACATGTGGCAAATAGAAATCGGGAGAGATATCTTAGCTACAAAATACCCCCTGAGGAGCAAAGGGTCCCAGCCTCACATCAGAAGCCCAGGCCCAGGGTTCTAGGGATGAGAAGTGAAGTCTGCATAACCTCTGGCTGAAAAAATCAGCAGAGATTGTGGCTAGTGAGGCAGAGAGCTTATGGTTTTCCTCTTAATGGGTTCACACATGAATTTACTCCAATTTACTTGAGCTCACTCTAGCACTAGGGCAGTAACCTGAAAGGCACCAGGAATATAAAGAGAAGAATTGAATTATCTGGCTTTGGGTCAAGGGTTGGACAGGCGATTTATCCCCAGACATAACTACTGGCAGAAGCTATCTAATCTAATAAAAGAGTAATATGCAGATTAACCCTCACTCCATTGTACCCACAAGCCACCCCCGCCAACCAATCAGGAGCAACTATGCAAATTAACTCAACTAAGATGGCAGTGGCCACAGAGCTGGAGTTGCCCTGGGCAATGGAGGAAGCCAGGGCCCTATAAGCCATGAGCTCTATGCAAGGCTATCAAGTTTCAATTATAGAAGATAAACAAACCCCAGATACCTGCCAGGCTATGACCTTGGGTTGCCAGGGGCAACCCAGGCTTCAAGCAGGGGACCAAGGCAACAAAGTTTCAATTATAGAAGTTAAATAAATCCCAGATACCTGCTTCCAGTCAGGCACCCCAATAGGGACCTGAACCCTGAAGGGGCTGTGGGCAGCCTAAAATGGTCCTCTGCCCCTCACCCAGGCTGGACAGGTGGACATCCCCTGAGGGGTCCCAGACTGCGAGTGAGCACAGGCTGGGGCTAAGGGACACGCCCCACCCCCCCCCACCCCCCGAGTGCACAAATTTTTATGCACCAGGCCTCTAGTTGTTCTATAAATCTGTCAGGCAGGCACCATATCTGAGTATCCATCAACTTGTCTATCACTCTTTGGCCTGTTTTAATGATTCTGAGTCCCCAACTCATCCAATTTGCAGGGCCACTCAAGGTGTTTCTAGTGGCTTTTCCATACAAATGACCTCTCTTTCCTCATGCTTTAAACTTTCCAAAAAATTCCCAAAGAAGCAGTATTTGACCTGAACATACTCCACACCTTGTGCTGGGTGGCCCCAGACCTGGAAGTCAGCTTAACTTTTTAGATTGGTGTTTCCTAGGAACCTCCAAGCCCAGCACAAGTGGCAGCCATCTGAAGATCTCTCTATAGGTCATGCTTGGTGGCCTGGAGCAGGGCACAGATGGTGGCTGTTCTTGTATCTCTTGGGAGGCCCCAAATCCAGTGAACCTGTTGGATAGCTTCAGACCATGCCAGATTATACCCAACCACCTCCACTAGTAATAGACTCAAGGGGCAGACTAAGTGGCACAAAAGCCCCAATGAGGCCAATTTTGTTTTTTGGGGTAGTACCCTGGACAGTTGATCCTCCACAATGGCCACAGCCAGTCCTTGTAGTATTTATCAGCCAGAAGATAAATACCTCCCTTTAAGGTGGCAACAGTGATCAAGGTTCACCTACAATGCAGCAGTGCACACAGGTCACATAAGGGGCACACCTGGACTGCTCAGCTCAGGTGTCTGGGGAGGCTGTATCACTGGGCTCTATAAGACACCTAATATATAAGGTCAGTTTACCAAGTCTGGAAGATGTGGCAGCTCTATCTAATACATGGAAGCTAACACAGGAAAGCAGCCAAAATGAGGAGACAAAGAAGCAGACCACAAATGAAAGAACAAGAGAAATCTCCAGAAAAAGAACTAAATGAAATGGGGGCAAGCAATCTACCAGTTACAGAATTAAAAATACTGGTTATAAGGATGCTCAAGGAACATAGTGAGAAGTTCAACAGCATTAAAAAGGACATGAAATCCATAAAAAAAGAACCAGTCAGAAATAAATACATTGCAGGAAATAAACAGCAGAGTTGATGAAGCTGAGGGTCAAATCAGTAGTGTGGAAAATAAGGAAGAAGAAAACATCCAATCATCAAAGCAAAAAAAAAAAAAAAAAAAAAAAAAAAAAAAAAAAAAAAAAAAAAAAAAAAAAAAAAAAAAAAAAAAAAAAAAAAAAAAAAAAAAAAAAAAAAAAAAAAAAAAAAAACAGATTCCAAAAAATGAGGATAGTGTAACAAGCCTCTGGTTCAATCTCAACCATACCAACATTCACATCATTGGATTGTTGAAAGGAGAAGAGACATAACAAGAAATTGAAAACCCATTTTTAAAAAAATCCCCTAACCAGCTGAAAAAAATGGACATACAAGTCTAGCAAGTTCAGAGTTTCAAGCAAGATGAAACCAAAGAGGCCCACATCAAAACACATCATATTTAAAATGCCAAAGTTAAAGACAAAGAGAGACTCAAAAGCAGTAAGAGAAAAGCAGCTATTTCCCTTCAGGGAAGCCCACTAAGATTGCCAGTTGATCTCCTAACAGAAACTTTTCAGGCCAGAAGGAATTGGCAAGAAATATCCAAAGTGACAAAAAGTAAAGACCTACAACCAAGATTACTCTACTCAGCAAATCTATCATTTAGAATCAAAGGATATATAAAGAGCTTCCCAGGCAAGGAAAAGCTAAAGGAGTTTCATAACCATCAAACAGGTATTACATGAAATGTTAAAGGGTCTTCTAGAAGATGGAGAAGAAGAAGAAGAAGAAGAAGAAGAAGAAGAAGAAGAAGAAGAAGAAGGAGAAGGAGAAGGAGAAGGAGAAGGAGAAGGAGAAGGAGAAGGAGAAGGAGAAGGAGAAGGAGAAGGAGAAGGAGAAGGAGAAGGAGAAGGAGAAGGAGAAGGAGAAGGAGAAGGAGAAAGATTAAAAATATGAACAATGAAATGGCATAAATACATATTTGTCAACAATTACTTTAAATGCAAATAAATTAAATGTGGTGACTGGATAACAAAACAAGACCTATACATATGCTTTCCATGAGAAATTCACTTTAAATAGAAAGGAACACACAGACTGAAAGTAAAAGGGTGGGAAAAGATATTTCATAAAGATGTAAATAAAACAAAACCAAAAAGCTAAGCAATGCGTCCTCTAGAAAAAATAGAATTTAAAACAAAGGCTCTCACAAGAGACAGAGAAGGACTCAGCATTTCCACTTCTGGGTATTTATCAAAAAAACAAAACAAAAATAAAAACAACACTAAATAAAAAAAAAAACAACAAAAAACATATACATGGTGTATGTTTATTGCATCATTATTTACAAGTAGTGGTCCAGTGTGCAGATTTGTGCACATTGAAAGGAAATTAATTAGAAGAAATATTTTAATATCACTATTCACCCATTCTCTATAATAGTAGTTTTAACCAAATTCACCATTGACAATGGCAGATTGAAACAGGCATGTGCAATTGGCATCAGGTCCATGGTGCCATTTCTTTATAAATTGCCAGTGCACATCATGGCAGCTCCTGCATTGAACGTCTGCCCGCTGGTGGTCAGTACACATCATAGTGACCAATTAGATGGTCAGAGGGACACTTAGCATATTAGCCTTTTATATATATAGATAGTCAAGATATGGAGTAAATCTAAGCATCCATCATAGATGAGTGGGTATAGAAGTGATATATAATGGAATATGATAACCATAAAAAAAGTGAAATCTTGCTATCTGCAACAACAGGGATGGTCCTAGAGGATATTATGCTGAATGAAGTAAGTCAGACAGAGGAAGACAAATGCCAGATGATTTTACTTATATGTCAAATATAAAAAACAACAAGCAAAACAGAAATGGGAAATAATAAACACATAAAATACAAGAATAAACTCTATGTTTTGCATATTCATAACTGTAAACCTACTTTTACAACACTTTGTAGATACAGAGAATATTTTACAGTTGCCAGACGGGAGAGGGGTTGGAGGGATGGCTGCAAATGGTGAAAGGATTTAGAAGTACAAATTGATAGTTACAGAATAGTCACCAGGTTGTAATGTACAGCACACAGAATATAGGCAATAATATTGTAATAACTATATGTGGTGTCATATAGGTACTAGATTTATCATGGTGATTACTTTGTCAGTTATATAAATTATAAATGTCTAATAATAATGAGGTTATATACCTGAAACTAATGTAATATTATATGTCAACTATAATTTAAAATTTTTTAAAAGTGACATTCACCAATATCTGGTTTAATTCTATTTTCATTTTTCAAACCCAACATATAAACACATTTGTTTTTTAGCTTTTAGGAAAGTATATTATTCATTCACTGGCACTTTTTTTCATTTTGTCTTATTTTCTTCTATCTCTTTTTATATATATTTTTTTAATTCTTTATTGGTCCTCCTCTAACTCTTTCTTTCAGCTTTATTGAAATATAATTGACATGTAACATTGTGTGATTTTAAGGTGATGATTTGATACACATACATTGTGGGATAATTACTACATACCCTTTTCTCTTTTTTGGTGTGAATATTTAAGATCTGCTTTTCAAGTATATAAGTAGTACTGTTAACTATAGTCACCATGCTATGCATTAGATTTCCTTATTTATCTAATAAGTGGAAGTTTATACCCTTTGACCAACATCTCCCCATTTTTCCCATCCCTCAGCTCCTGACTACCACCAACCTACTCTCTGTTTCTATGAGTTTGGCTCTTTTAGATTCCACACGTAAATGAGATCATACAGTATTTTTCTTTCTCTCACTTATTTCACATAGCATAATGCCTTCAAAGTCCATCCATGTTGTAGCAAATAACAGAATTTCCTTCTTTTCTATGGCTGAATAATATTTTATCATATTTCTATACCATTTTTTTATCCATTCATTCATCGATGGACATTTACACTGTTTCAATGTCCTGGCTATTTGAATATGGCTACAATGAACCTGAGGGTACATATATCTAGGGGTTCAATACCTTTTCTGTCTTAATGCTCTTCTTCTTCCTTAAAGTCTTTATGGATACTTCTTTCTTTTCCTAAATTACTAAATGATGAAATTCCAACGATTCTAGCCTCTTGCCACTTATATTGTCTAGCTTCTCTTATTTCCTAGATGATCTCTTATAGTCCCAAGCTCTACAATGCCATATATAAGCCCTACATTAATAGGATTATTGATACTATTAATTGATGAATTCTACATTACTATCTCTGGTACTGACTATCTCCTGATATCCAACTTACTTTTTCTTTCCAATTTTCTACTCAACACTTTGACGCACAAGTGACATGTTAACCTTATAACCAAAGAAAACTCAACAGCTATTTAACCCATATTTAAACTATTATCTCTGGGAAAAATAAGAGTCATTTACAATTTCTATCATCCCCTTACATCCCACATACTACTCAGTAGAATATCTGCTCCAGCTCCAAGATATAACTGAGCTCAAACACTTTTCATTGTTCCTGACACTCATACAGAGCAGACCACTCATTTTTCTCCTGAGTACCTGAAAAATTGAACAAGGCTCTGAGACTTTCACTCTTCCCCTTTAAAGTCTATTTTCCACTTAATAACTACTGTGATCTTTAAAAAAAAAAATCAGATTATATCCCTCTACTTCTCACCTAAGACAGTTTCCCACTATATTTTAAATAAAATTCAAATGCCTCACCATAGCATATCCAAAACCAACTTACCCTACCTACCTCTAGGATCTCCCCTAATGCTTTCTGACTTCATTCCCTCCACACTAGCCACAATGTCTTTATAAAAATTATGAACTTCTTTCCAACCTAAAGGCTACTATGCTTTAATTTTTATTCACTGTAAACATTGTCAAAATAATCTCCACAATGATTGTGCCTTCATTTTCATGTCTTCAGAAGTTTTCTCTGCAGAGAGCTTTCCCAGGTCCATACTACTGAAAGTAGTATCTCACCATTGTTCAGGTAAAGTGTTACATATTTTGTCAAAACATTGAGAAAAATTTCAACCTCTAATACACTTTGCATATCACCTTAACATTTCTTTATTATATCTACACTAGAGGCCCAGTGCATGAAATTTGTGCATGAGGGGGTGGGGTGCTGTCTCTTAACTCAGCTGGCACCCTCTCCAATCTGAGATCCCTTTCAGAATCCAGGACTGCTGTCTCCTAGCTGCTTGCCTACCTGCCCACCTGATTGCCCCCCTAACTGTTCCCCTGTCAGCCCAATCTCCTACAGCTGCCTTCCCCTGCCTCAACCCACCTCCTTCACTGGGACCCGCCTCCTTCGTTCAAAGTGGAGGAGACATGGGGGAATGGCCTCTTTGACACCACACAGAACTGCAGGACTGCCAGGCCTCACCTCACAGAGAGGCCACTGGGCCCCATCGCCACTGTGTGCATGACCATCTTGTGGCAGCCATCTTGTGGTGGCCATCTTATGATGGCCATCTTGTGATGATGTCGCACAAGGGCGTGACACAACCTAGGCCTATATTATAGAAGGTAATAAAAACCTAGGTGACCGTTATGGCAGAACGTTTGGTCACTATGCTGCCCACTGACCACCAGGGGGCAGACACTCAATGCAGGAGCTGCCCCTGTTGGTCAGTGTGCTTCCACAGGGGAAGCGCCACTCAGCCAGAAGCTGGGCTTACAGCTGGAGAGTGCAATGGAGGTGAGGGAGCCTCTCCTGCTTTTATGGCAGTGCTAAGGAGCAGTGAGCTGAGCAGTAAGGAGCCTGTTACTAAGGAGCAGCAAGCTGTATGGTAAGGAGTGAGCAGGCAGGCGGTAAGGAGCAAGAGCTCCCATGTTGTAAGAGGGATGTCTGACTGCCAGCTTAGGCCTGATCAGACCTAAGCCAGCAGTTGGACATCCCCTGAGGGGTCTCAGACTGCCAGAAGGTGCAGGCCAGGCTGAGGTCACTGCCCCTCGCAGTGCAAAATTTTTCATGTACCAGACCTCTAGTGTATTTATAAGAATAATGTCAGTCTCCCTCATAAGTATGTGAGCTCTCAATAACAGGACCAATATCATCTACTCTGATTATTCTGTGACTATACCTGTAAACACCAGTACCTGATGTTTAGTAGGTCTTGATGAAACTATTTTGTACAAACACATACTGGAATGAATAAAACAAAGCACACAATGATCATGAAATCTTTTATAATACATGCTTAACATACAACAATTCAACTTTTGGGACAGGCACAAAACCAGCAAACACACCAAACACACATACACACACACACAGATCCACAACAAAACAAAGTAAATGAAAGAACAATAAAAATGAAAAAAAAAATTAAGAGACTACACATGAGAGAGCTCTAGCAAGTTAAATAGCTGATCGTTTTCAGCAAACCTGCTGTTTAATAAGTTTACACCCAGAAGTGAGCTGTAAAAAAAAAAGTTAAACTGCTATCTCTGCCAGCCCCAACGTTCATGTATCATAGAGATAATACTTTATTTTGCTAAAGATGTAATTCCAGTAAAGTTTTTGTACTTCTTTTTTCCCCTTGTAAATAAATACTAGCCAACCACTTCCTCCGGCACTCAATCAAAGACAAGATGATTCTAATGCTGGACTAAATCCTGGCTATTTAGAGCTAATGAGAGAGAATTTGACTCTCTAACATGGCAACTTTGTAAGAGTTTTGTTTACAACATATTTTTAATCCATTTATTAAGAAGTAATTAAACAAGTATTTATACAGTACCTACTGCATGCTGGGTACATCAGATGCTAAGATTAGAGCAGTGTGTTGAACAAAGTCACAGTCCTTAAGGAACTTACATTCTAAGGAGAGAGGACAGATAATATGTAGTATGTAAAATGGTGATAAATTATTTGAAGAAAGTGAATCATGTTAAGAGGGATAGGATATTTAGTTGAACACCCTTTTCTAAGAACTGATAAAGCATACAACATATCAGACTGCTTTAATACTGTAGAAATGTCTTCATATGTGACAACATCACACACATAGAAAAATACCTTTCATTTTGTGAAAATAGCTACTGAAGGTCATGTTTATATGATGGGGTGTTCTCTATAATTTACTATAAAATTATTATTATTTCTGGAAGTCCAGAACATAGTTATTTTAACCAAATTTATTGAGGTATAATTTTCACTTAATAAGCTACATCAATTTAAAGTATACCAATCAAAGGGGATTTTATCAAACATCTAATCTAATAAAAGAGTAATAAGCAAATTGACCCTCACTCCAATACACCCACAAGCCATACCCACAAGCCACACCCACCAACCCATCAGGAACAAATATGCAAATTAACTCAACTAAGATGGCGGCGGCCACAGAGCTGGAGTTGCTCCGGGCAATGAAGGAAGCCAGGGCCCTGTGGGCCCTGAGCTCTACTCAAGGCTACAAAGTTTCAATTATAGCAAATAAACAAACCCCAGATACTTGCGGGGCTGGGACCTTGGGCTGCCAGGGGAAATCCAGGCTTTGAGTGGGGAACCAAGGCAACAAAGTTTCAATTATAGAAGTTAAATAAATCCCAGATACCTGCTCCCAGCCAGGCACCTCAGTAGGGACCCGCACCCCATGGAGGCTGAGGTCAGCCTGAAATGGCCCTCAGCCCCTCACCCAGGCTGGCCAGACAAGACAACAGGTGGACATCCCTCGAGGGATCACAGACTGTGAGAGGGCACAGGCTCGGCTGAGGGATCCCCCACTGAGTGCATAAATTTTTGTTCACCAGGGCTCTAATATATATATATATCTGTGAAACCACCACCCCAATCAAGCTACAAATATTTCCATCATGACAGAAATTTTCATAGAACTGAGCTCTCTGCATAGTTGTAGTAACAAGGGTTACCACAAGTGTTCTGATGATATTTTCTCTACTCTGACATGTGTGTGTGTGTAATAAGTAAATCTATAATAATAAAAGCATAATATGCTAATTAGACCAGACATCCTTCTAGATGTCCTTCATTACAAACAAAGTCACAGTGGGTGGGAGCCAAGGCAGAAGTGGCAGAGGCACCTTACCACTGTGGCAGTGGGTGGGGGCCAGGACCAAGGCTGTTGCATGAATTTCGTGCATCAAGTCTCTAGTACTTAATAAGTTCTAACAGTGGAACAAAGCAGAAACTTCACTCCTCATCTTGTTATTTACTTTCCTGGATCCCATTCAATCACCATTAGATAACAGCTTTTTTTGTATGTGCATAAGTGTTTTCTACAGTTATCCATATGCAAATGCAGGAAATGCAAATATATATTCTTACTTTTCACCTTTTTGTATAAAATTAATATATTACATATGTCATATTACACCTTGCTTTTTTCATCTTACAATGTAAAGTATAATTTTTCCATATTAGGTGAATAGAATCCTTTCTAATTCTTCCTTAGGGCTGCCCAATATTAATTTATATTGATGAGCTATAATGTATTTAAACAATCCTCTTCTGATAGATATTTGGATTGTTTCCATTTCTTTGCTATTACAAATAATACCTCAATGACTGACTTGATCATTTATCTTTTGCACGTGTTCTCAGAGCATCTGAAAGATGAATTCTCATAAGTGTAATTGCTGCTCAGAGGGTACATAAATTTGTTATATTGATAGACAATGCCAAATATTTTTCTTCAGGGAGGAGCCTACTTATGATGCCACCAGAAATACATGAACGTACTGCTTTCTATCCAGCTTTGCCAAC
>PVJC01038793.1:0-16585 GCA_004026665.1 Murina feae | reverse complement strand
TCAATTCTACCCCAAATGCAAATGGAAACCATTGAAGAGTTTGATGACAACTGATACAGTCCACTGCCAGAGAGGAGTGGGATAGGAGCCGAATGCATTGGGACGGTATTAAGTGTGAGGGGATTTGTCCAAGAGTGAGAAAGGTTATGCCTACACGTTTCAATGACGGAGTAGCCGTTTCAAATGTCTTGACATGTTCCGCATGTGCTCCTGCACACATCTCATGCCCTCGGACGACTGTGCCCCACAGAGGAGGTGAAGGGGGGTCCTGCGGGCGCCTCACTGGCAGACTCATCCTCTCATGAAGTCAGCTTCCTTCTCCCGACTTGTTTCCTTCTTTCTCATGGAAATTTCCTTTTCTCTCTGGCTTTTGCATATTCAAAAATGCATATATTGTGGGTTTTTAAGGCCAAATATTGAGTCAAAGCAGATTCTAGGTCAATGCTGACCTGTTGGCTTTCTCTGAGGATTGAAGAAAACATTTTAAAAAACCAGCAGGCTTTTGGTTAGTAGCATCTCTCAGTCAGAACTAATTCCTAATATGCTTTTCAATTACTCTAATAGCTTTTATCTCCCTAGAATAATGGAATAGTTTTGAACTAAAGTAAACTGTCCTCACATCTTACATTCCCATTAAAAACCTATTTTTAATATGTGCCTTTTAGAACACAGGGTGATTGGTGTTCTTGAATCAATGTTGTACAAAGTGGTTAACATTGCTCAAAGATACATTGGAGTCAAAGTCAATACAAAAAAATCATTCCTGATTTTCATGAAAATGTTCCAGTTCTTCCCTTTTACCATTGACTTTGAAATTCAGGCCCCTGTTTCTTTTCCCCAAATTGGTAATACAATGCCTTTTCCCTGGATTTTTCTACTCTGCAAAATGTGTCAGCACATTTGATATCAGGTGTTTTTATTTTCCTCCCTTAGATGTTGGTGGTGCCTCAGTTTGCTTAGTTTTAGTTACGCAGCCCATAAGAATTTTTCCTTTTCCCTTAACTCAGCCTAAGTGTTGGGCACACCACACACCAGTCCTTAGTCCAACCTGCTGGGTTCTTACTCTTCTTAGAGGGGAGATTAGTGACTCTCCAGGATTCACCATAAATTTTTTTCAAATCTACTGTGTCTATTAAATCTACTCAATTGAGTAGTGATGATTGCAAGATTATTGACACCTCACATTCTTTTAAAACACTGATTATATATTCATGAACATAGGTGCAAAAATGCTAAACAAAATAAATATAAGCAGAACAAATCTAGCAATATGAAAACAAACAAAATTACTACTGTGACCAAGATGGCTTTATTTCAAGATTGGTTTAAACACATAGTAATGCAGTTCACCCACATTATTAGAGCATGGAAGAAAGCTTGAATTATTATCTCAACAGGTGCAGAACACGCATTTAATAAAATTCAGCATACATTCCTAAGGGAGACTATTAGCAAACTAGGGAGAAAGTCAACTTCTTTAACCTGATGAATAGAATCTACCAAAAACTACCACAGACATCAAATGCAATAGTGAAACATTAAAATCAAGTATGAGACTAGAATGCCTATCAGTACTTTCATTAGGCACTGGGAAACCTATCCAATATTAAAAGAAAAAGTTGAAAGGAGTCTTGAGCTCTTAAACTGTCTATATTTCCAAAAGGTAAAGCTTTAAGAAAGACTAAGAAAGGAGAAACAGAGATAGCCACAGAAAATCACATGAACAGAACTTACATGAATCACAGGGAACAAAAGAGCTGAAGGGTTCATCTAAATCACTATTATCAACTCCTTTTGAGTAAAAAGGAAACTTAGAACACCTAATTTTATCTTTACTAATTTTAATGTAAAATATATATATATATTTGGGCACATTTCCTTGGCATATTTGGATTGGTTAAAAAGAAAGAAAAAGCTCCAAATAGTTTTGAGATAGATGGCAAAATTATTGACATTATTAATAAAATGTTAATTGAAGCTTGGAAATGAAATTATTTATTTTTACAGGTACCATCTGGACTCAGCAGATACTAAGCCTGATCTATTTTGAGGGTCATCGTAACAGAACTGAAGACTTGGAAACGCTTGATAGAATCCCCTTCTTGGAATATAATATACGCCAAAGAGACTTGATCAGCAGACCATCTCCTCGCCTCTTCTGCTCCCATCTCCCATATTATTTAGTACCTAAAGGTCTCAAGAGCAAAAAAGCTAAAGTAAGTCACATAAATAGCTTATGGACCTTTGGCACAAAAATACTTTCTTCAAATATATTTTTCTAGCCTCACTAATTCACAGTCTTGAAAATGTGATAATTATAATCTTTGATACTGTTTTACACATTGAATATATATGGAATTATAAGTATACTAGGCCCGGTGCACAAAAATTTGTGCACTCGGGGATTGGGGGTCCCTCAGCCCGGCCTGTGCCCTCTTGCAGTCTGGGACACCTCGTGGGGGGATGTCCACCTGCTGGCATGCCTGCCTGGCCAGCCTGGGTGAGGGGCTGAGGGCCATTTTCAGGCTGCGCACAGACCCTTCAGGGTTCGTGCACTGGGGGATGGGAGGGCTGGTGAGTGCAGGCCTGGACGTTTCCCACCAGAGGGCCCACAATCCCACATGCCTGGTGGGCCCCCACCACTGAGGGGACACACCTGGCGCGGAGCTGGGTGGCAATCCAGGGGCGGACGCTGGTGCAAGATCCCTCGGTGGGGCCCTGCTGCTGAGCAAACACACCCGGGGTGGAGCTGGGCAGCAGACTGGCTTCTCATTCTCTGCACTGTGTAGCAGATGCTCCCGCACGCCCTGTGGAGGCCCCTGGGGGTGGATGAAGGTAGCGGACCCTGGACGGGTGCTCCTGCACACCCCAAGGAGGCCCCTGCGCTCCTGCATGCCCCAGGGAGGCCCCCAGGGGGCAGAGCCAAGCAGTGGACCCAGGATGGCTGCTCCTGCAAGCCCCGTGGAGGACCCGCCCTCCCGCATGCCTGGTGGAGGCCCCCGGAGGTTGGAGCCAAACAGTGGACCCAGACGGGCGCTCCTGGATGCCCTGAGGAAGCCCCAGGCCAGACCCACCCCCACTGAGCTGACACACCTGGCACAGCTATGCCGGCTGCGGAGGCTCCCAGTGCAGAGCCGCCCTGCCAGCCTCCATCTTGGCTGGGTTAATTTGCATACAGCCACTCTGATTGGCTGGTGGGCGTGGCCATGAGCAGAGGCTCAGCCAGCCTAGGCAGGCAGTTGCAACAGAAGCCTCTGGTTTTCTCTAGCTCCATGGCTGCTGGCCTCCATCTTGGTTGGGTTAATTTGCATACAGCCGCTCTGATTGGCTGGGAAGCATGGCTTGGCTGGTGGGTGTGGCTGTGAGCAGAGGCTCAGCCAGCCTAGGCAGGCAGTTGCAACAGAAGCCTTTGTTTTGCTCTAGCTCCATAGCTGCTGGCCTCCATCTTGGCTGGGTTAATTTGCATACAGCCGCTCTGATTGGCTGGTGGGCGTGGCTTATGTGTCTCAGGTAATAGTCAATTTGCATATTACTCTTTTATTATATTAGATGCATAAATTAGGTCATCCCACACATTGCTTTTAGTGTGACTATCTACTCTAATAAAAGAGTAATATGGAAATTAACCATCACTCCAAGACACCTAAGCCACACCCACCAGCCAATCAGAGCAACTGTATGCAAATTAACCTAGCCAAGATGGAGGCCAGCAGCCATGGAGTTAGAGTAAACAGGAGGCTTCCATTACAACTGTTGCAACTGCCTACCTACGCCGCCGGGCCTCTGCTCAAGGAAACAGTGTTTCAATTATAGAAGCCATGGACCTGAAGCAAACAGGAGGCTTCATGCCTGCCTAGGCCTCTGCTCAAAGTAATAAAGTTTTAATTATAGAAGATAAATAAACCCCAGAAACCCGATTCCAGCCAGCCTCACTGGGATGTTGTGTCAATGGGAACTGTGGGTAGCCTGAAAACGGCCCTCAGAGCCTCACCCAGGCTTCCCAGGCACCCCAGTAGGGACCCAAACCCTGAATGGGCTGTGGGCAGCCTTAAAATGGCCCTCAGCCCCTCACCCAGGCTGGCCACACCCCCATGGGGTCAGGGTACCCACCCGGGTGTTTGGCCAGCCTGCAAATAGCCATCAGCTCCTCACCCAAGCTGATCAGGCATGCCAGCAGGTGGACATCCCCTGAGGGTTTCCAGACTGTGTGAGGGCACAGGCCTGGCTGAGGGACCCCCACGAGTGCACAAATTTTTGTGCATCGGGCCTCTAGTATGGTATACAGCAGCATTTCTTTGATGACAGCACATAAAATTCTATTCTTTTTACTGGTCTAGTAGAAGTTATTGTATGGCTCTACAATGTTTAATGTATTGAATGACAGGTAAGCTGCAGCAAATGTATATATTATATCTCAATCACATTCTTTTTTCTTTTTTTTAATCCTCTTGCAAGGATATTTTTCCATTGATTTTAGGGAGAGTGAAAGAGAAAGGGAAGACAGAGAGAAATATTGATGTGAGAGAAACACATTGAATCACTCCAAGCCTCTTGGTTGGAGTGATTGGTTGCCTCTTGCATGAGCCTCAACCAGGGTCCAGGCCAGGAGTAGCCTGCAACCAAGTAACCTGTTCTTGATCAGAATTGAACCCAGGACCCTTCAGTCCACAGTCCCACGCTCTAGCCACTGAGACAAACAGGTTAGGGCCAAACTTTTTAGTTTTTAATGTAAATTATAAAATGATATCTCAAACTAATCTGAGTTTGCATTTTCCTAATCAACAATGAGATTAAGCACTTTTTGACATGTTTATTGGCCATAATTTTTTCTTATTTGTGAAATTATTATGATTTTTTGTCCAATTTTTAAATTTTATTATTTTTTTAAAAAATTAAATCTTTATTGTTCAGATTATTACAGTTGTTCCTCTTTTTTCCCCTTATAGCTCCCCTCCTCTCAGTTCCCACCCCACCCTCTGCCCTTATCTTCCCCCACTGTCCTCATCCAATGGTGTATGATTTTTGTCCAGTCTCTTCCCACACCCCCACGCTTTTTTCTCTGAGAATTGTCAGTCCACTCCCTTTCTATGCCCCCGATTCTATTCTATTCACAAGTTTATTCTGTTCATCAGATTTCTTATTCACTTGATTATTATATTCATTTGTTGACAGATATGCCTTTGTTGTTCATGTAATGTTCAGCATTTTATATATTAGTGGTTTGGTGGTGATGAACTCCTTTAGCTTTTTCTTATCTGTGAAGCTCTTTATCTGACCTTCAATTCTGAATGATAGCTTTGCTCAGTAAAGTAATATTGGTTGTAGGTTCTTGCTATTCATCACTTTTAATATTTCTTGCCAGTCCCTTCTGGCCTGCATAGTTTCTGTTGAGAAATCAGCTGACAGTCGTATGGGTACTCCCTTGTAGGTAACAAACTGTTTTCCTCTTGTTGCTTTTAAGAGATTCTCTCTTTGTCTTTTGCTCTTGGCATTTTAATTATGATTTGTATTGGTGTGATCCTCTTTGGATTCCTCTTATTTGGAATTCTCTTTGCTTCCTGGATTTGTAAGTCTAGTTCTTTCACCAGGTAGGGGAAGTTTTCTGTCATTATTTCTTCTAATAGTCTTTCAATATCTTGCTCTCTCCTTCTGGCACCCCCATAATTCAGATGTTGGTATGCTTGAAGTTGTCCCAGAGGATCCTTACGCTATCTTCATATTTTTGGATTCTTTTTTTCTTTTCTGGTTGGGTGTTTTTTGCTTCTTTGTATTTTAAATCTTTGACTTGATTCTTGGGACTCGCTAGTCTGCTGTTGAATCTCTGTATAATATTCTTTATTTTAGTCAGTGTATGCTTAATTTCTAGCTGGTCCTTTTTCATATCCTCAAGGGTCTCATTAGATTTATCGATGGTTACTAGAAAATTCTTGAAAAAGCTTACATCCATTGTTTTGAACTATATGTCCAGTAGTTTGCTTTTTTCCATTTCTGTCATTTGAGACTTGTTTCTTTGTCTTCGCATTTTGGCTGCTTTCCTGTGTTGATAGAGTGGCTTTCTGTGCTAGGTGTCCTATAGGGCCCAGTGGCTCAGCCTCCCCAATCACCTGAGGTGGACACTCTTGGTGCATCCCTATGTGGACTTTGTGTACAGTCTTGTTGTAGTTAAGCCTTGATTGTTGTTGGTATCACCGGGAGGAATTGATCTCCAGGCCACTTGGCTGTGAGAATCAGCTGTGTCTATGGTGGGAGAACTTCTGTGCTGGAGACACCCTTATGGGGCAAGACTTGCTTCAGTGGGGCTTTGGTGCTCACTAATCCTGCCCCCTGAATGTGTCCCTTATGGATCTGAGGAGTTGTAATCTGGATGGTCCTACTCTGACCACTGGGTACACTGGCTCTTGGATCTCTAAGGAGATGCTAACTTAGCTGTGCCTGAGGCTATCCAGCAGGAGCTATGGAGAGATCTGCAGATTCCTCTTCTTTGTTTGGGGTTTGGAGGTGCCCATATGAGGCCCAGCTGTGAAGCAATGCAAGCTACTGTAGGGCCTTGGGCCTTCTTTTGGATGTTCTGGGTCTCTCTCTCTGACCCAGCTGCAGTTTGTTAGGTAATTTTAGGTAATTGAAAAGGGCCAGGTCATTCATATGCAAAAGTCTCTGCTACAGCTTGGGTGGGGCAGGGTCTCAGGGAATCAACAAGGTGGAGCAAACAGCTATGGCTGATCCTCAGCTCAGCCCTAAGAGGCCCCGGGTCTCAGTGTTCTGTGGTAATCGCTGCAAGCACTTCTGAGAGAAAACCACCCTCAAGTTCCTCCGGATGTCAGACAGTCCAGTTTCTCCCCATATGAGTCTGGGTCCTCAGAGACTCACCTGGAACTGGAGTTCAGAGCAGTTGGGATCTTGTCTCCCTCTCAATTGAAAAAGTCAACCACATCCTCTGTATCCAGCCTTTTCCTCATGCCTCCGTACCTCTACACTTTACTTCTGCACCTCCTCTGAGCCTCATTGTGCTTTTCTCTTTCCTTCTAGTTGTAGAATTTCCACCCAGCCAGCCTTCTTGTGGTTCTGGATGATGTCTGTTTTTTTTTTTAGTTGTAGTTTTGAAGTGGTTGTGAGAGGCAGCAATTTCAGGTGTTTACCTATGCCACCATCTTGGTTTCTCCTATTGTTTTTTTCTTAATGATTTGTTTTATATATATTCTGGATACTAATAAATTATTGGTTATATGTGTTTCTTTTCTCATGCTTTGATGCTTTTTGCAACTTCATGCTATATATTTTGATTAATAGCACTCTTTAAAACTTAATATAATTTAATTGATCAATTTTTATTTTAACTGAAATAAATTTTTCCTGTTCAGAAAGTCTTTTTCTTCTCTGTGATCAGAAATATATTCTTTATTTTTAAGATGTCAAATATTGCTTTCATATTTAAATCCTTAATTCATTTGTTACTTATTTTTTTGGGATCTGGTGTGAGGTATGAAGTAAAATTCCAATTTTTTTTGTTTTGTTTTGTTTTAATATATTTTATTGATTTTTTATAGAGAGGAAGGGAGAAGAAGAGGGAGGGAGAGAGAGTCAGAAACATCGATGAGAGAGAAACATTGATCAGCTGCCTCCTGCACACTCCCTACTTGGGATGTGTCAGCAACCAAGGTACACACCCTAGACTGGAATCGAATCCGGGACCCTTCAGTCCACAGAGTGACGCTCTATCCACTGAACCAAAGCAGTCAGGGCTAGAATACCTGTTTTATACTATATGGATAATTATTTGTTTCAGCATCACCTGTTAAGTAGTTTTTCCTTTTTGAAATGCTCTCGAGTGCTATCTGGACTTTTGATCAAATATCACTTAACACTCACAGAGGGTACATTGAAACAGTTTCTATGTATGGTAATTTGTAAGATTAACCAAACTTGATTAAATAAATAATTTACTTTTAGAAATTATTCCTATATGCTTGCACATGTAAAATGTTATGTGAATAGTGTTGGTTACTTCAAAAGCCTTTGTAATAGCAAAAAAAACCAACAACAACAAAAACTATAATCTAAATTTCCATGAGTAGAAGGCTGGTTGAAACAAATGATTATGCATGTTATAGTGACATATGTTAGTATGAAAAAAACAACAGAAACAACAACAACTTGTAAGGACAACCAAGAATTGTTAAAATTGTTTTACTATACCCTCTGCAGATTATTTACGTCTACAGAAACCCCAAGGATGTTATGACATCATTCTTTCATTTTACAAATATGGTGATCCGGCTTGAAGCTGTGGATCATATGGAACATTTCATGCAAAGGTTTCTAGATGGAAATGGTAACTATGAATTTATGCATTCAACTTGTTTATGAGGCAATGTTTCCTTTAGCCAAATTCTAAAACATGGGGAACATATTTTAAGGAAATAAAGAAGAGTAAGGATAGAAGCTGGATGCACATAACTGATTACTGCTCTGTTAATTTAATTTCCCACCCAGTGGCTTTTCTATTCTCACCAGGACCACTTTGGGGATTGTTATGGATGCAAAGGCATATTGTTTAAGAAACAGTTTGACCAGATCACAAAAGAGCTCAATGGTGTGCCCACTCAAAGTGATGTAGTGTTTGTGTTCTGTCTTGGACCTGTGGTAGGTCTTGTATGGCAGCAACGGAATATTCATTTCAACACTGAGGAGGATAGATTGATGGAAGAGGCTTGTGGAATTGGGGCTCTCACTTATTTAGAAGATTATATTCAGGTTCTGTCTTGTAGATATCTGAAGTTGCTATCCAGAGATTTTAAAATCTCTCTCTATAAAGATCCAGGGGCCATCACAACCAAAACAACTGAATGATGACCGAACAGGCTGAGTGGGGTGACAAGGCCAGCTTGGGGGTTAATGAGGGACGACCAAATGACTTAGCAGCAGTCTGTGTGGGGCAACTAGGCTTGCACGGGGCTTCAGTGATGGAAGACCAAACGACTGAGCAGCAGGTTGAACGCGGCAACCGAACCAGCAGGGTGGATCAGTGAAGGATGACCAAATGACTTAGCAGCAGGATGCATGGAGCAACCAGGCCAGCATAGGGGGTGGGGGTGGGTGTGTGAGGGATCACCAAACAACTGAGCAGCAGGCTATATGGGGTGACCAGGTCGGCAGGGGGTGCAGTTGGCGGCAACCAGGCCGGCAGGGTGGGCTGTGAGGAGTGACCAGGGTGGTAGAAAGGGACAATGAGGTGTGACAAGGCCAGCAGGGAGGGAAGTTGGGGGAGACCAAGCTGGCAGGGGGGGCAGATGGGGGTGACTAGCTAGCGAGGGGGGGGGGCACTGAGGGGCAACCAGGCCAGCCAGGGGGCAGTGAGGGGTGATCAGGTCAGCAGGCAGAAGTGGTGAGAGGTAATCAGACTGGAGGGGGGCCAGTTAGAGGTGATCAGGCAGGCAGGCAGCCGAGCAGTTAGGAGCCAGCGGTCCCGGATTGTGAGAAGAATGTTTGACTGCCGGACAGTCCCGGCAGTCAGACATCCCCCAAGGAGTCTTGGATTGGAGAGGGTGCAGGCTAGGCTGAGGGGACCACGCCCCTCCATCCCCCTCCCCCCCGGCCCGTGCAAAAATTTCATGCACTAGGTCTCTTGTCCTATATAATAAAGAGGTCATATGCAAAATGATGGTCACCATCTCCCACAATATGGCCACCACAAGGTAGCTGGCAGGGGAGGGCAGTTGTGGGTGATAAGGCCAGCAGGAAAAGGCAGTTAGGGGAGACTAGGCCAGCAGGGGAGGGCAGTTGGGGGCTATCAGGCTGGCAGGGAAGTAGTTAGGAGTTGATCTGACTGGCAGGGTAGTAGTTAGGGGATGATCAGGCTGGCAGGCAGAATCATTTAAGGGCAATCAGGTAGGCAGGCAGGCAGGTAGACGGGAGCCAGCAGTCCCGGATAGTGAGAGGGTTGCCTGATTGCCAGTTTAGTCCATTGGGCCTAAACCAGCAGTTGGACATCCCCCGAGGGGTCCCAGATTGAAGAGGGTGCAGGCTGGGCTGAGGGACACCCCTCTAGTGCAGGAATTTTGTATACCGGGCCTCTGGTAGATAACAAAAGGAGAAATAAAAACAGTTTTTAGGTGGAAGAAGTAAGAAAGTAAGAAGTTTACCTTAAATCTTCACAATTGGCTGTTTGGGCTTCTTATTTTCTTCGTTGCTGTTTTTCCTACATACACAGGAAAGGCAGGTTTCCATTAATATCGTGTAATTGTTTCCAAAAGCACCACTTTTACAAGGTAAAATAGATGTCTAGTGGGGGGGGGGGGCTTTATTCTCCTTCCAGGGGATTCCAGAACGGAAAAAAAGTCTCTAGTTTGCTGTTTGATAAGTGCAACATCTTTACCTTGTCACTTACTAATTTCCCCCTCAGTGGTAGGAAGCCGTTGGTTTGATCACGTCAGAGGCTGGTATGAGCACAGAAATGACTTCAATATTCTGTTTATGATGTATGAGGAAATGAAAAAGGTAAGAGACGAAGGTTATTTTTTAAAATTATTCCTTTGAAATCCTTTTTTATTTGGGTTTTAATGAACCCCATTTCCCCAGTTTTCTTGGTACCTAACCACTTCGCATGCTTTTTCAGGGGTTTCTCACTTCCTGCCCATCCCTCCATTATTGGTTTCCTCGGGGCTCTCTTCCCACTGTACACAGTCATCTTTTGTGGATCCTTTTCATGCACCCATCTGTGTCTCTAAGGGCGAACTCCCATGACTAGTGATTGAGAAAAGAGAAAATAGTGGGGCAGTGTGACCGCTTGGCTAGGTGTCATCCTATGCACTGAAGGGTTGTTGGTTTGATTCCCAGGCAGGGCCTGGGTTGCAGGCTTGATCCCTGGTAGGAGGCATGGTGTTTCTCTCCCTCTCTATTCCTCTCTCTCTAAAAATCAACGAAAATATTAAACAAACAAACAAACAAAGAAAAACAACCCTAGGATGAGAAGCCACTAAGATTTGGCCAGTTAGTCAGAGGTAATAAGGTGCCCAGTGATGCAAGTTCTTTGTGTTTTGTTGTTGTTGTTTTTATTAAGGAGAATCTTGAAATGTAGCTTTCATGGAAAGCACATAATATTTACATGTTGGCATCCAATGAAAACTGTCTTAATACATTGTGTAAACCAAACCAAACACATTTGAAGTTCACTATTTTGTGATCTCTGGTTGATATGTTGAGTCACTGCTACATATCTTACTTGCTCATTAATTCAAAAATCATAAAATGCCCATTATGTGACAGACCCTAAATCATCAGACAAAGACAACTGAACCCTTTATTTATAGAATTTATAATCCAACAGGAAAGACAAGTGTTCACTACGTAGGTATATATACTTCAAAGCTATGATAACTGTTACCAAGGAAAAGTGCAGGTATGAAAGTACATGAAATATACTGATCTGGTATAGGTAATAGACAGGTGACCAATTATTTCTGGAAAAGTAACATGACAACTTCAAGCGAATAGGTATGAGTGGTCATAGAAGTAAAAGAGAAGTCTAATCCAAGAAGAGAGACTGTGCAAATTACCTGAAGCAGTCAGGTGCATGATATCTCGAAAGGAAGAAGTTGAAGAGCAAGGTGGAGGGAATGAAAGATTAAGATAGAGAGGTGTATAAGGTAGGAGCCAGAACATGCAAGGTCTGTAGACATTGTTAGTGATAGTAATTTCTTCAACTTAAAGCTATAATGAGCCCTTTAACAGTTATTAGAAGAGTAGCATATGATAGAATTAGTATCTTTGGAATGTAATTCCCTCTATTGGGTTTAAAAGTGATAATAGTAAATATAGGCAAAGAGTTAGAGACCAGTTTGCTAAACACACTATACACTGTTAGTGTAAATAAATGGAAATGATTTGAGGATATTGTTTTGTATCCTACAACTTTGCTCAGTCTTTTAGTAGTTCTAACAGGGTTTTTTTTTTGTTTTTGTTTTTTCTTTGTAGATCTTTAGTGTTTTCTATGTATAAAATCATGTCGCATGTACACACATAATTTACGTCTTTCTTTAAATTTGGGGGCCTCTTTCTTGTCTATTTACTCTGGCTAGGACTTCCAGTACTAGGCCCAATATAAATGGTGAGAAATGGCATCCTTGCCTTGTTCCTGATCTTTTGTTGTTGTTAATCTTCACCCGAAGATATTTTCCCATTGATTTTTAGGGAGAGTGAAAGAGAAAGGGAAAGATAGAGAAATATTGATGTGAGAGAAACACCCTGATTGGTTGCCCAGTTGGGGAGGAGCCTGTAGTCATGGTACATGGTACATGGTACATGGTACATGACTACATGCATGTAGTCATGTAGACTGGACTCAAACCCTGGACCCTTCAGTCTTTAGGCCGAGGCTCTATCCACTGAGCCAAACTCACTAGGGGCGTTCACCTTTGCTTCCAGGAGTAAGTCCCACTGTTCATAGTGAATAGTCATTTCAATGCATCACTGAATATGTTTTGCTGGTGATCTGTTGAGCATTTTTGTATCTTGTTTTTCATAAGCGATACTAGTTTTTAGTTTTCTTTAGCTGGATTGTTCTCATTTGGCTCTGGTATCAGGGCAATGCTGGCCTTATAGAAGGAGTTTGGAAGTACTTTCCACTCTGATTCTTTTGAAGAGTTCGAGGATTGGTGTTAATTCTTCTTTAATTTGTGTTTGGTAGAAATAACCAATGAAGTCACCAAACTTGGACTTTCCTTTTTTTGTAGCCATTATATTAAATTACCTGCTTTACTCTTTCCCTCATGAAATTGTAAACTCTTAACAAGCCAGATAGCAGATTACTGTTATCTTAAACTTACCCAGAACCTATCACAGTTTCTGAACCATAAGGTTCCTAAAAGTGCCAGTTGAATGAATGAATGCGTGAATGAAGGAGAGTTGTCCTTATAAAATCAAACAGTAGAAGCTCTAACAAAGCTGACAACTAGAGAATTCATTTTCATAGAAGGAATAGGAAAGTAATACATCTTTGACAAACTTTAGACTTACAATAAGCCCAATCACCTTCAGTTTCCCAAACTGTGATGAAGATGTTGGGATGTAACTCGTGCATTCTTTGTAAGCTTAATGGTTTCTCATATTCACAATTCTTTCAGGATCTCAGAAGTTCTGTGCTTAAAATCAGCCGTTTTCTTGAGAAAGAACTGAGTGAAGAGGATGTGGAAGCTATTGTGAAACAGTCTACATTTCATAACATGAAGTCTGATCCAAAAGCAAATTATGAGGAGTTTCTAAAATATGAACTTGGGAAAAGATCAGATGAGGGACATTTTCTGCGCAAAGGTGATGCTCAGGGGTTTTTAGAAGCAAAAGTGTTGAGAGTTCTGTGAATCCGTGGCCCCTGCAGTAATTAAGGGGTGTTTTCACCGTGTCTTTCTAAGTACTGTCATTTGGAACCTGGAGAGAATCAAAGAACTTACCTGAAAATGGCCCTGAAAAGTATCCCAGGAACCTAAGCAATTTTGTAGTACATAGTCTAATACTTGACCCTAATTAATCAATTTACATTTCTTCCTTTTAGTCTACATGTCCCTGCTCTTTAAAATTGGTTAGCAAGTCTTACCTGACGGTGATGTATATGTGTGATCAGGACAGGTTCAATTATTGTTTTTCTTTATTTCTCCTAGGACATTCTAGAAGTAAACCCAACATGTATTTTGTTGTGGGGGAGGGAGTTTGAATTACAGTTATTTCCTCATGCATCAGATTTCTTCAATGTAAAAAGTAGATTAATACTTCATGAAACCAATATGCTATGAATTCAAGCGTTCAATAACAACATGCAGTTAATTTTTCTTGTGCTTCTATGACATGCCAGAAATTAAGAATAAATATATTTTCCCCTGATACTTCTTAATTTCAATTAAAGTTTTTTTTTGATCTTTTAATGTACCTTTTTCTAGGACATAATTTATACTTCTTTTATTCATAGTTTATTCACTAATTTATCCATAACTTAGCATGTTGATGATGGATATTTATTCTTAATTAATGAAGATCTTGAAATTGTTCTTGATATTGCTGTGTGTTTTTTTTTAAAAAGTGTTTCTTTTTTGTCAAATTTATTATCAGCTTTTAAGTCTCATTGCTTAACTAGACCAAATACAGTGTAATTCTCATGACCATAAATACCTTGCTAACTGTTCCAATGCCAATGTAAAAATTTTATAGTTGAAGATGCCAAATAATCTTCATTTAAAAATTGTCTTAATGACAGTTTCTAAGTTCCAACAGGTAAAACTGAAGCAATGAGAGCTCTGAACGCCTTCTGTGACTTTGATTTCATTAGTTGAAAGTCTTTGGGTTTCATTTTTCTTTTAATTTTAAAATATGCTTTTATTTATTGATTTCAGCGAGGAAGGGAGATGGAGGGAGAGATAGAAACATCAATGATGAGAGAGAATCATTGGTTGGTTGCCTCCTGCATGCCCCACACTGAGGATTGAACCCGTGACCCAGGCATGTGACCTGACTGGGAATCAAACTGTGACCTCCTGGCTCATAGGTCAATGCTCAACCACTGAGCCCTGGCAGCTGGGCTTTCTTTTCAATTTTATTTATTTTGTCTTTAGCTTTTTATTTATTTATTTTTACTTTTAAAATTATAGCTGAGATTCAAGATTATTTAATATTAATTTCAGGTACACAGCATAGTTGTTAGACATTTATATAATTTATGAAGTGATCCCTCTAATAATTATTGTACCCACGTGGCACCATTCATAGTTATTAACAATATTATTGACCATATTCTCTATCTGTTTTTACATCTCATAACTATTTTGTAATTACCAGTTTGTACTTCTTAATCCCTTCAGTTTTTTCAATTTTAAAAATGAAGAAATGCTGATATTGGGGAGTTGTGTTAAGAATTATATTACACTGGAGGCCCGGCACACAAAAATTTGTGCACTCAGGCGGGGGAGGGGTCCCTCAGCCCAGCCTGTGCCCCCTAGCATTATGTGACCCTTCTGGGGATGTCCACCTGTTGGCTTAGGCTTGCAATCTGGGGAACTTGGCCTAAGTTGACAGTCAGTCATCCCTCTGGCAGCCCGGGAGCCCTCAGGGGATGTCCATTTGCCAACTGGGAGCAGGCCTAAACTGCAGACATCCTTAGCGCTGCTGAGGAGGCGGGAGAGGCCCCCCCACCACCACCACTGCTGTGCTGGCAGCCATCAGCTTGGCTTGTGTCTGAGCAGAGCTCCCACTGTGGGAGTGCACTGACCACCAGGGGCAGCTCCTGCATTGAGCGTCTGCCCCCTGGTGGTCAGTGTGTGTCATGGTAGGCAGTCATTCTCAGTCATTCTGCTGTTAGGGTCAATTTGCATATTACCCTTTTATTACATAGGATGATAGATATAGTTTGCCAAGTATGGTGCCCAGCATTTATTTCTTTTTAATTTTTATATGTATATTTTCTCTTTATTTTATTCTTTCCCCATTCCCATTTATTCCACCTATCCCATCTTCAACTTCTAACCACCTCACTCCCTCACTCAATCACCACACTGTTGTCCATGTCCATGAATTCTTTCTTATTTTTCCCCCTCATTCTTTCTACCCTACACTCCGAATAGTTACTCCATACCAGAGTTGTTTGTCTGCTCTCTATCTATGAATCTATCTATTTTGCTTATTCATTCAGTTTGTTCATTAAATTCCATTATGAGTGAAATGATATGGTACTTGTATTTTTTTGGTGCCAAGTATTTAGTAAAATATGAAAAATTCTAACCTAGTCATCTATTTTACTTTTGTTATACCATCTCAATAAAAGCTATAATTTTATGGTAGTGGTTGGTGAAAGCATAATAAGTAAGGATAGTGAACTTTAGAAGTCTTTTTCTGTTTGTTTCTTCATTCATTTCTGTATGAGGAAACATGAAGTATCAAACCCATGGAGAACTAACAGGTATTAGCGTGGCTTGAAGAGGAGATTAAAGGGGGTGGAAGAAACTCTTGTCCTGATACTGCCACTTACTCACCCAGGTGCCTATCATGTGCTCATTTCTAGGTACCGTTGGAGACTGGAAACATCACTTGACAGTGGAGCAAAATGAAAGATTTGACAAAATATTCCAAAAGAATATGAAAGATGTGCCTATGAAGTTCATCTGGGATTTAAATGAGGAGTAAATCACTGTAAAATAATTCTAAAAGCATCTCCTAACTAGAGAGGCTATTTTAATATACACATTAATTCATGCTTTTATGCAAATGTTAATTATAAAACTTTATTAATAAAAATTGAGTAAACTGTGCTTAGATTAGTTGCCAAAAGTTTGATAAACACGTTGAAATTTCCAAAATTAATGTGATTTAGGAGATTGTCTGCATTGATATCCTGTATTATAAATTGAAAAACAGGAAGCATGTAATAGGAATTATAAATGTTGTGAGTTTTCCTTAGTGTGTATTTTTTCTTTACCTACAATTAAATTGAGTATCAATGAAATATTAAAATTTATTCTATTATTGTAATTAAGCATTAATTAGAATAATTAAATAAGGCCAATAGTGTAAACTTTAGCCCAGAGTTGAATCTTACCACAAAGACAAAGAC
>PVJC01038792.1:0-16597 GCA_004026665.1 Murina feae | reverse complement strand
CATATGTGAAAATGTGTTTCTCTTTCATTTACACATGAAATCTACCTTAAATAGGTATATTATTGGTGATCTCCTCACAGAAATTTAAAATGAATGCCCCATTGTTCTCCAGCATGTATCACTCCTGAGAATTCTGAGCCAGCCAGATTTTTATTCCTTCACAGGTACATGTTATATGCATTAAAATTTTTCTCTTCATCTGAACAAAATATGTTCAGTAAATATCTATGTGTGATTTTTCTCTTTATAATTTTTAATTCTTTTTCATTTTTATAGACTCTTTTCAGGAAAATTTTCTGCTGTTATAACTCTATTATTGCTTCTGCTTCTATTTCTCTAGTTTTTTCTTTTCCACAATAACAATAACTCTTATTAACAAATAATTTTCTAAAACTATACACATGCACACATATACATAATTTTTAGCTTCATGATTTACACACACACACACACAGTGTTTAGCCTCACCCTCCGAGGCAGGCCACGTCCTTGCCTCCTGTCCCTGGCTCTGTAACATCGTTTCCATTGGCCTTGTGTTGTCATGGCAGATGTTGCTGAGGTGGTGGTGGTGGTTGTTTTCATCATCAAATGAGAAGCAGTCTGCCCAGACAACATGTTTGTCAACAGACTGTGATTTTTTTTTTTGTTTCCTTGACTTTTCTCACTGTACATTGGATGCTAATGAAATCCCCTCTTGAGGATCTAAAATGAAGGGTGGGTTGATGTACCCATGACCAGCAACTGGTAGATTGGATGAAAATAATCTTTTGACTGCACACTTTTTCCTGATGCTACAGTATGAGTCAAATGTACCCAGGTATGACATGGAGATAAAGCAGTAATGCTATTACAAATGTATCTCTACATGTGTGCATATGTAACACACACACACACACACACACACACACACACACACACACACTAGGGGCCCGGTGCACAAAATTCGTGCACGGGGGCGGGGGTCCCTCAGCCCAGCCTGCCCCCTCTCACAGTCTGGAACTCCTCAGTGGATGTCCTATGATGGCCCCAGTCTGCCAGGCGCCTTTTGTGTGTGTGTGTGTGTGTGTGTGTGTGTGTGTCTCGCATCTGAGGCTTGGAGCAGTCCTTCTGTGTGTGTCTACCTGCTGGGGGCCTGCCCCCAGGCTTGGAGCAGGCACCCCCTCTAGTTGATCTCTCAGACTCTTGCCCTCCCCTGCATGTTGTTCTCTTTTCTGAGCTATGGTCAGGGCTGGGTGCTGCCTGCCTCCCAAGCTTGCCTACTGCTCATCTTCCTCCAGCCACCAGAAAGCAGGGAAAACCCCGCCTCGTGGTCAGGCCAGCCTTTTCCTGCTCCCTGATCCCCGGAAAGGACTTGGGGAGCTGCCAAGCAGGCCGCCGACTCTTTCCCACTCACCCGTCCCCTGCTGCCTTTCTTTCCCACTCCCCAGTGTTGCCAAGGGGTCTGGGGAGCTGCCAATCAGGACCCCGGCCCCTGCAGCCTTGCTTTCCTGCTCCCCGGTGCCCTGCAAGGGGCCTGGGCAGCCGCCAAGCAGGCCGAGATCCCCCCCACCACCACCTCTTTCCCGCTCCCCAATGCCCCTCAAAGGGCCTCAGCAGCCAGCAAGTAGGCCACCGCCTCTTTCCCACTCCCCAATGCCCTTCAAAGGGCCTGGGCAGGCGCCAAGCAGGCCACCGACCCCCTGCCACCTTTTACCTGCTCCCCGGTGCCCCTCAAAGGGCCTGAGGAGCCGCCAAGCAGGTCCCCGGCCCCCACCGCCTCTTTCCCACTCCCCGGTGCCCCGCAAAGGGCCTGGGGAGCTGCCAAGCAGGCCACCAACCCTGCTGCCTCTTTCTCACTCATGGGTCTTGGGTCCTGCGCTGTTCCGCTCTGCAGCTGCTCTGTGTACTCGGGAGGTCCCTCAGCCCGGCCTGTGCCCTCTCACAGTCTGGGACCCCTCGGGGGATGTCCACCTGCTGGCGTGCCTGACCAGCCTGGGTGACGGGCTGATAGCTGTCTCCAGGTTGCCCAAGCCCCCCAGGAACGTTCCTCACCCCATTGGGGTGTGGCCAGCGTGGGTGATGAGCTGATTGGCGCTTTCAGGTTTTAAGGCTGCCCACAGCTCCCATTGGCCCAATGTCCCAGCAAGGCTGGCTGGACGCAGGTTTTTGGGGTTTGTTTATCTTCTATAATTGATGCTCTTCCTTTAAGCCGGGGCCTAGACATGTAACGAAACCTCCTCTCTGCTTCACCTCACCTCGCGGTGTCTATAATGAAACAATGTTACTTAGTGGTTAGGCCAGGCCTGCTGTTTCCTTCAGCTCCTGAGGATTCTATGATTGTTATTATGTTGCAAACGTGTGTTTTGCTTAAAGATAAGCGGAGCAGGCGGCAGTTTCACTTTCACTCCTGCTGCAATGGAAGCTGCCATGTACTCAGGTCCATGAGTGGCGGCCTCCATGTTGGCTGGGCTAATTTGCACACAGCCACTCTGATTGGCTGGTGGGCATGGCTTACCCCTTCCCGGAGAAACGGTTAATTTCAATATTACGCTTTTATTAGTTAAGATATATAATTCATAATGACAGGCTATTCTATTAATCCTATTCCATAACCAAGAAGGATTCAAAATAACACTAAAACCAAAGATGACATAGTAAAATTCATTGTTATCATGCTGGTGTAAGCAGAAGGCTCAGTATAGTTTATCCAAAGAGTAATTCAAAGAACATGATACTAGTACATCCCTGCCAGTGTGGCTCGGTGGTTGAGCGTCAACCCATGAACCAGGAGGTCACCGCACATGCCCAGGTTATGGGCTGCATCCCCAGTAAGAGACATGCAGGAGGCAGCCAATCACTGATTTTCTCTCATCATTGATGTTTCTATCTCTCTCTCCCTCTCCTCTGCTCTTTCTCTAAAATCAATAAAAACATTTTTTAAAAGAGCACTATACATTGCAGCAAATTGAAGCATTGCAGCATATATCTTTCATACGCACGATATATGCTTGATAATCCTCCTCCCTTTGGCTTTCTCACTTGCCCTAAAAGAGCCTGTAGAGTTATGTAATTGCAAGATAAAATGCAGCACAGTGATTTTCCATTTACACCATACAATGATTAAGTGATCCAGTTTACAGCAACGTCAACAGTCATTAAGAAAAGTCAAAGATTAGATGCTGTATAAAAACAAACAAACTAAGCAAATTAATGAATAGCTTTGAGAACCTGCTGGTGAAAAATGGAATTTTATAATGAAATTAAAAACTAATTTACCTGTAAGTAATGATAATAGTAATACACAAAACTGTTGTGTACACTTCCTGTATGCCTTCCATGGTTTGTCAGTGGGGGATCATGGTCATAGAGGATCATCTTGAACTCTTCAACTTTACAAAGTCTGGAAGCTACTCATATGGCACCACAGCGCTGTCCACTACTTATTAAATATTTAATGAGCAACAAATTGTTAAAAAGCCAATTAGCATGACCTCACAGTACCTTTAGAAATTTAACTACAAGTAATGTCATTTAATTGCAGAAATAAAACTGGGTTTTTGTATATGATTTGGTCACCTAACAATCTATCAAAAGTTTTCTTCTCATTTCTAGGCAGATTATTTACCTTACTTTTTTAGTTGCAATAAAAACAAAGTAATTCAAAGAAATTCACCAAAAGTCGTGTAGGCAAAAATTCACTTGGATTCAGATCCATTGATTTTTTCATTTGTTTATAATTTTAATATCAAATAGTCATTTAATAATGTCAAGGAAAATTTAGATAAATTTGAAATATTATGAAGAAGTTATTACTACCTCTTAGAAATAATCATGGTTAGAATATTTATTTTGGTTAGTCATTCAATAAATTTTTACTGTGACTAAACTATATACTGAACGCTGTGCTAAGTATTATAAATACAGGGTGGGGCAAAAGTTGTTTTATAGTTCTTCTTATGGAGAATAATAAGTAATAATACAAGAATAAACTGTGTTTTCTGTACTCAAAACTGTAAACCTACTTTTGCCCCACTCTGTATGTTTAAAGTTTTAAGAATCAGCTATGTATCATAGGGCAGAGTTAACTTGAGTCTGTACCTCTTGAACTCCTATAGTTAACACTGTTGTATGACACCTAGGAACGCTGTTAAAGAGAGTAGATTCTAAGAATTCTCATTACACAGAGAATGTTTTTCTTTTCTTTTTATTGTATCTATATGAGAGGATGGATGTTAACAAAACCTAGTGTGGTAATCACTTCCTAGTAAGTAAATCAAACCACCGTGCTGTACACCTTAAGTTTATACAGTGATGTATGTCAACAATTTATCAATAAAACTAAAAAAATCCAACATTTTTTAAAACTGCTAAACTGTTTTCCAGAATGGTTATAGCACTTTTTATTCCCATAATATGTGAGGGTTTCATTTTCTCCATATTCTTGCCACTTTAGATATCATCAATCTTTGGATTATAGCTGTTCTAGTAGACATGCAGTAATACCTCACTGTTTTAATGTGCACCCCTCTAATGACATTTTAACATGTGTTTGGGACATGTCCCTACATTCTTTGCTTTACTGGGATGGCTCCATTTTTAACTCAGCTGCTTTCCTAACATCCCATTAATTAACTCTTGTTACAAAAGTTCTTATTTTCTTTAGAAAATTTTAAATGTGTTTTTATTTATTTCAGAGAGAGGAAAGGAGAGGGATAGAAATAGAAATGTCAATGATGAGAGCAAATCATTGATCAGCCACCTCATGCACACCCCCTCCTGGGGATTGAGCCAAAAATCTAGGCATGTGCCTTGACTGGGAATGGAACTGTGACCTCCTGGTTCATGGTTGACATTCAACCACTAAGCCACATCAGTCTGGCAAAAAAAAAAATTTTTTTAACTTATACCACAGTGTAGGTAGGTGCATGTCTGTTTCTTGCTGAAAATTTTTCTCAAAGGTCCATTTTTTGCCTCTTTTTATTTTTCTTACTTTACTTTTCAGAATAATTTACAATTCTGTCAGATTCCATTCTGTTCTGTGTTGGCATTATTAACCTTGAATGAGGATATCTTTAACCTCTTACGTACCCCAAAATGATCTGGTAAGTTTCTCCCTTAAATCCTAAAATGAAGGGAAGTTCCCTAACCTGGCAGCCTGAGGAAGAGATCTGGGACTTGTGGAGGCGGCAGTGGTCTTTGGTTAATCACTTCTTTGCTAAGAAGCCATGGCCACCTTTCTGTATTGGATTCTCTGTTCCTTGCCCCCAGGAGACTGACGGGCTCCTTCTTCCTGACATTACTCCCATCATTTGTGGGGGGGATTCCATCTTATTAGGGAGAAGCACGTCGAGTGAAAGCCTGATCCCTGCTGGCTTCCTATCTGGTATGATCCCGTTACTCTCTAAGCCCCATCAGAGCCACTTCCAAATGCTATTGATCTGTGTGTAAAAAGGCGCTCCGGGTGGCATGGCCCTCGCTATTGATTCTTCCTTTAGCCATGAAATGTATTTCTTTCACTAGGATTTTCATTTTAGACTCTGTAAATCCTTCTGACCTGCAAACTCAGGTGGTTTTCCAGTGAATAAAAAAAAAATGTTAGCAATGTATTTTCCTTTTGTCCTGATCTCTCTAAATGGCCTTTACATAATATTTCTAATATCTGTTACCATTCCCATTATTTTCCTATCGTCTTTATAGTTTCATATCCTTTTTTCTATATTCTAACACAGCATTTTAAAATTGTCTTCCACATATATAATCTTCTAAAATCTCCCTTGTCTTGTAGGCACCTAATTCTAATTTTAAACCTGAAGTTACGTTTTTCATTTAAATTCGAAGTCAGGTCTTTATTTCTTCATGTCTTTCAAAAAGCTCTTGTGTTCATCAACAGGCTGTCTCATTACACTGTCTTTGACCTTGCATGATAGAGTTTGATGAAAAACTACAAATCGAGTTAATCCTATCAACAGATGCTATCAAAATAATTTATAAATCCTATAGCAAATCTTTATCAGAAAGTCTGTGCTTCTTCTGAATGTTTAATGACTTCGCCTATTTTTTGAAGAATCCCCTATTGATTTTCTTTTATCTGCTCACACTGGAATTAGAAGCAGTCTGCCAAGACCCAGGTTTTCCCTCACTGCCTGAGTGGATATTGGAATTTCTTCCACCTTAAGCACGAACGCTGCTTTATATAGCTTCACCTCACCCTTCAGTGAACCAATGGCAGCTGTAGCAAGAAAGCTTTACGTGTCATTTCTTCCTGTGTTTGGTTGCACAGCTGTGACACAGGCCAGTTTTCTCTGAAGAGATTTGTGCTTAGCCCGCCAGTGTACCAGTTGCCTGGTTTGGCCCTCACTAGTCCCTGCCTGACTTTCTGCTGGGTGCCAACACCCTGCCGGGGTGCCAGCCTTTGCTTAATTTAGTAGCTGCTGTGTGGATTTGGGGCTGCTCTCAGTGTTCTTGCTCCAAGTCAGCAAAAGAGGTTCTAAATGGTTTGTGCGCTTTCTGTAACCCAGCTCACCTTTTTCTCTCCAAAATATGGTGTGTAAGGGAATTTCTACCAGCTGCTACTGTCTCAGAAAGAGCAGTGGGGAGTGAGCTTTGATTTTCCATCATCTTGGATCCTTTCTTAACTCCCCAAAACTAGAACAATTTGTTCTAATTAATTTTTTTTATTGCTTAAAGTATTACAATAAATGATAGATAAGTATTACAACAAATGATAGATAGATCTCCATTTTTCCCCTTGCCCTTCCCCCCCGAACAATTTGTTCTAAATTTATTCAGTCCCCTAATCTTTATTGATAGTTACTTATCACACCCCACCAACCAATCGCTGACTCTCAGTACCTTTCATATAATACCATCAACTCTAACATACACATGCAACACACACATACATACACATACACACACACAGCATACATATAGTTACACACAATTCCACTGAAGTCAAGAACATGACAGACTTATTTATCACAATTAATTAATAATTGTTCTGGAAAGCCAATACAATTATGATGGAAAACAAAAACAGCAATATAAATAGTTGTAAAAATGAGGTCAAAATATCTTTATATGATAGATCTATCTGATAAATGTAAGAAAATCAGTGGTAAAACTACAGGAACTGATAAAAGAGTTAATCAAGATCACAATTTATTGTTCAGTGGAACACATTAAAAAACTGGATGAATATTTTAACTTCCTTTTAATTACCTGAAATAGTGTCCATGCATGTGTCTGTGTGTGTCCACATCATACACATGTGGGTGCATGTGTAGAATGAGAATATCAAAATGTCAATAACGGTTATATCTTTGAGTGATAAGAGTACAAATGCTTATTTTCCTTACCTATATTTTCCAAATTTTCAGTAGCAAAAAGCCATGCATTGTTTTTATCACAAAAAAGGTAAGTTTTAAAATGATGAACTGACATAATGAATACTAAAGTGCCTATGTTAGCCACTCCTAACCTAGGATTCACCTTAGTAAATATTTAGACATATATTAAGAAAGCCATTCTTAAAATTATAATTCATGTAAAAATGATTATTTTTTATAATAGTGTCTTTCACAAAGCACATCTGAGGAATAAACCCAGCCAGGCATAGGTACAACCTAAAAAATTAAAACATAAGCAAAGGACTCGAAACCTTCACGAAGACCTTAGAGGTTAGTATATAATGAGATTCAGTTTATAATAATAGAAAACAATTTTAATGCAAAATGCGTATTTTAATGTCAAGTTGGGGTGAAGTGCAAACAAGACTGGCAGCTCTGTCGAGTTATCTCTTCTGTCTTCAATATGCTCTTTCTCACTTGTCCTTAAGTAGCCTGGGAAAATGCTACATATCCCAAACTTTCCACAAATATTTATAAAGATAAATGGCAAAATAACTGTCCAACAGTCATTCAGCTATTTTCCAGGACATATGTTAATGCAGTGCTAGACACCTAATGGAAAGTTCTCTAAAAACAGATTCCAATTTTAAGTTACTAAATATTTGTCAGACTGTACCAAGTAGCCTAGGCATTTACACATACTTTAGCTACCTTAATTTCATAATGTCCTAAGAGGCAAATATGTTTTCCCAGCTTAGCTATGAGGAGACTTAAGGTCTTTAAAGCCAAGATTCTCACTCAAAGTGAAGAGTAAGTTGGGTATTACTGTCCCATCTAAAAAATGGACAAATAGAGGCAGAAGGGCCATCAGCAGCTGATACCCAACAGGTTTTATTTCAAGTGGAAGTGGTTGTTGTCTTTACTAAACAAGACTGGAGAACTATACTAGACACCAGGGACACAGTGGTTTTTCCAAAGTGCAGGCCCTGCTTTTACCTTCATGGTACAAATCATCTATCTGGAAAGATAAGCATTAAGTGGACACTCTCATTAGAACTTATTTTAAATAGTGAAAAAATACTGTAACAGAGAAGCAGAGGTGAATAGGAGTTGTCCAGGCAAAGAGTGTAGGTAAGATCATTCTAGGTAGATGGCATGACCTATTTGAAGGCTCTGAAACAGGACAAAGCTCTGAAAATCCAAGAGAATGAACAAGAGTCAGCTCTGTAAGAGGACAGTGGTTGAGAACAGAGAGTGGCAACAGAGGAAGCTGGAGAAGTAGGCAGGGTCACATCATCAGGAACTTGTAAGGTGTCTTAAGAATTATTATCTTTTCCCAAGGAGCAAAGGAAATCCAAAAAAATGGCTTTAAATAATGGAGTGGCACAACATAATTTCTCTCCTTAAAGACCGCACTGCCTACATTATGAAGAAAACACTAAAGGGAGGAAAAGTGAACATGGTATAGGGATAACGCCTGTGTGCTGCCCTTGACTTTCCTTCTCAGTTTACAAGTCCCAAAAATTCCTCCAAGTTATGTCCCCTGTGACATGCTTAGCCTTGTTTGAATGGGACTCTCTATCTCTAAGAATGAGCCTTGATTCAGAAACACCCATCACTCTGACTACAGTGATTGATACGACCCGAATTTGGTAAATTAGATGTAAGGGGTCTTTTTTAAAGACTTCTAGGAAAGAGGCTTTGTCACTATTCTATGGGCTAGTAGAAATATTTTATCTTTATGAAGATCATGAGCAAAGAATTGTGAGGACCTAGGACTCCCTCATAGGCCCCTTATTTGACAGGATGATTTTTTTTTTTTTTTTTTTTTTTTGAGCAGGAAGATAATATAGCAGAAAGTAGCTAGGAGAAATGGAAAGGGACCAGAATTGGGGAGATACTGATGACATTCTCAATCAAGTCTTGCCCAAAGCCAACCCTAAGTCTGGCCTTTTCAATTATATAAGCCAATAAAAGTTCTTCCTTGTTTAAGCTGTTTTCTATTATTTGTCACCAAAAGTTCCTTATGGAGCTATCTCTTAAGAGGCTGTACTCCAGGAAAGGGTAGGGTTGTAGCAGTAAACATGGATAACTGACAAATTTGAGATTTAGGAGATATACTCAGCAGATATTCTTCAGTTGGTAAAGAGAAGTTTCAGAGTAGAGGTGTCAAGGGTGAGTGCCAGGTTTCTGGGTGGTGAACTGTGGTGGAATTTCCTGAATTCAAGCCCTGCAGAGAGAAAGCAGGCTTCAGGTTGGGTTCAGGGTTGAGGGAGATGAGCATAGTTTTGCACATATGAGTCTGAGGATCCTGTAAGCTATCCAAGTTGAAAGTCAAAGGCAGTTGGACACACAAAGCATATAAGGAGTGATAAAACAACACTACATAAGTTTTTTCTGCCTCATTTCTCTCTCCTTCAACAAAATGTAAAAGAGCAAGTCTACACGATCTCTTATATTCAGCCTATTCTCAGCCTCTAAAATGAGAATCAGAAGGATGACAAGAAGAAAAATAGGAAAAGACACTCATTGTTTAGCAAAAAAGGCAAAGTAGAGTTTCTCCCATTCTGTAGAAAATGATAGAAATGCTAAGGAAATGAGAATTGGGTGTGAGCCAAAACAACTTTGCTGGACGGCAAAGAAAAACAAAAAAACCTATGAGCATTAGTAAAATGATGGTTCAAAACAGAAAAGTTTCATTTAGTGACAATGTAAAGAAGTCTTTCTAGTCCATTGAAATACTATGATGTATGTCTGAACATGGCCAGACAGACATAAAAATGTGCTGTGATAAGCCTTGCTTATGGAAGAAATGGCCTGTGATTCCCAGGGAAGTAGACTTCATATACAATGGGAGGGAAAATATTAAAGACCCCAAACTGAAAGTCACAGATCCAGGGGTGTCTATAATTGGTTTTGTTTTATTTTTCTTTCTTTCTTTCTTTTCTTTTTTTTTCTTTTGTATCTGAAACCTTGACATTTTGATGTGGACAGTGAGAAGGAATATATTTGAATTTCATTGTGATATAATCTTCAAAGCATCATTTCCACTATCCTGGGCTTTCTCCCTACTAATGCAGTTGATTTAAGGAATTAAATAATAGCTTTGCCATATTCAAGGAAAGAAAGTTATTTCTGCGGTCAGAAAATATTTGGTATTTGAGCCAAATAAAATGTTTTGATAAATTAATTGTATGAAGAAAGGCAAATTCCCTGTGGAAGAGGAAATAATACCCAGATGAAGAAACCAGTCTAAAATGAAAAACAATGGTGATGAGATTGCAATAGAAAAGGAGATGGAAGGAGCAGAGTGCAACAGAGGAATGAGAATCATTATTGGAAGCAATTAAGAGCAGAATTGATACTTCAGAAAATGGAATCAATGATAGAAAAGACAAACTTGAAAATTTCCATAAATGTAGGAGGGGAAAAACAAAGACACACAAGAAATTGAAAACATGAGCACATGTGGAAGACATGCTAATGAAACTAATTTTGACTAATATAAGAAACTAGTGTCCTGGTGCACGGATTCATGCACATTAAAAGGAAATTAATTAGAAGAAACATTTTAATATCACTATTTGCCCTTTGTAGTAAAGTGTCAGAGGAAACATGAAGTCATTTTCAAGTTCCACCATTTCTTACTTTTTTTTCAGTCGCGTAAGTTTCCAAACTTTCTAAATCTCCATTTTCTTGCTAATGAAAAGAAAACAGGATTCTACAGAGTCTGCTACCTATTCCAGGACTTCTGAGAGGATCAAATGAGATGAAGCATGGGAAAACGCTTCACAAACATTTGGTTAAACTGTAAAGTGTTTGCAACTGGCTATAAAGCAGGTCGGTTCCCTGGGATGAAGAAACTCCAAGGAGGCTAGTTGCTAGGGAGAGGAAGCCGGGCGTTGCTACGTGACGTCATTACCCAGCGCCCACAACCACCGTTCCAGGCTGGGTGGTGGGCAGCATTTTGTGTCACAGCGTCCTGGCAGCATTGGCTGCGATTTGTTGGGTTGTCATTCCGGGGTAGTGGTGAGACCTGTGTCCCAGTTGGAGGAAGCTAAGTGCTGGTTTGTTGGCAGGTCCGCGGTGCCATTTATTTTTAAATGGCCAGTGCGCATCATGGCAGCTCCTGCTTTGAGCATCTGCCCTCTGGTGGTCAGTGCAGTTGTATCTACTGGTCGAATGGACACTTAACTTTTTATATATAGATATCATATATACTATTTTGACATAAGTTTTTGCAGTAATGTAATTATCACACGAATCTTTCTTCTAATTAATTTCCTTTCAATGTGCACGAATCTGTGCACCGAGCCACTGGTTGGATCATAAACAGAAATCATTCAGCAGCCACTGGAAACTTCTGCTTAACCTGATGAGGTTTATACATCCCCTATGACCCAACCCAATCCGCCCCACTTAGCTAAGTGTCAGATGGACAGTTAGCCTTTTATATATATACTAGGGGCCCGATGCACAAAAATTTGTGCACTTGGGGGTGTCCTTCAGCCTGGCCTGTGCCCTCTCACAGTCTGGGAACCCTCGGGGGATGTCCACCTGCTAGCATGCCTGGCCAGCCTGGGTGAGGGGCTGAGGGCCATTTTCAGGCTGCCCACAGTCCCTTCAGGGTTCAGGTCCCTACTGGGGTGCCTGTCCAGCCTGGGTGAGGGGCTGAGGGCCGTTTTCAGGCTGCTCACAGCTCCCATTGACCCAATGTCCCAGCAAGGCTGGCTGGAATCAGGTTTCTGGGGTTTATTTATCTTCTATAATTGAAACTTTGTTGCCTTGAGTGGAGGTCTAGTCAGGCAAACAAGCCTCCTGTTTGCTTCAGCTCTGTGGCTTCTATAATTGAAACATTGTTGCCTTGAGCAGAGGTCCAGCTGGCCTAGGCAGGCAGTTTCAACTCCATCGCTGGTTCAACAAAAGCCTCCCATTTGCTCTAGCTCTGTGGTTTTCAGCTGCCATCTTGGCTGGGTTAATTTGCATACAGCCACTCTGACTGCCTGGTGGGTGTGGCTTGGCTGGTGGGCGTGGCTTATGTGTCTCAGAGTGATGGTTAATTTGCATATTCCTCTTTTATTAGATTAGATAGATAAGGAATGGGTTTTTTTGTTTTGTTTTGTTTTTTAATCTTTATTGTTCAGATTATTACAGATGTTCCTTTTTCCCCCCCATAGCTCCCTTCCACCTGGTTCTCCCACCACCTGTGCCCTTCCCCCCACCACTGTCTTCATCCATAGATGTAAGATTTTTGTCCAGTCTCTTCTCATACCCCTCACACCCCCTTCCCCCTGAGATTTGACAGTCCATTCCCTTTCTATGCCCTTACTTCTATTCTATTCATCAGTTTATTCTGTTCATCTGATATTTCTATTGACTTGTTATAGTCACTGGTTGATAGATATGTATTTGTTGTCCCTTTGTTGTTCACATTTTTTATTTTTACCTTTTTCTTCTTCTTCCTCTTCTTAAAGAATGCCCTTCAGAATTTCAAGTAATCCTGGTTTAGTGGTGATGAACTCCTTTAGCTTTTTCTTGTCTGTGAAGCTCTTTATCTGACCATCAATTTTACATGATAGCTTTGCTGGGTAGAGTAATCTTGGTTGTAGGTTCTTGCTATTCATCACTTTGAATATTTCTTGCCAGTCCCTTCTGGCCTGCATGTTGAGAAATCAGCTGACAGTCATATGGGTACTCCCTTGTAGGTAACTGTTTTTCTCTTGCTGCTTTTTAGATTCTCTCTTTGTCCTTTGCCCGTGGCATTTTAATTATGATGTGTCTTGCTGTGGTCCTCCCTGGATTTCTTTTGTTTGGGGTTCTCTGTGCTTCCTGGACTTGTAAGTCTATTTCTTTCACCATGTAGGGGAAGTTTTCTGTCATTATTTCTTCAAGTAGGTTTTCAATATCTTGCTCTCTCTCTTCTTCTGGCACCCCTATAATTCTGATGTTGGTATGCTTTAAGTTGTCCCAGAAGCTTCTTACACTATCTTCACACTTCTGGATTCTTTTTTTTTTTTCTTTTCCAGTTGGGTGCTTTTTGCTTTTTCATTTTTCTAATCTTTGACTTGATTCTTGTAAACCTCTAGTTTGCTGTTGGATCTCAGTATAATATTCTTTATTTCAGTCAGTGTATGGTTAATTTCTAGTTGGTCCTTTTTCATATCCTTGAGGGTCTCACTAGATTTTTTGAGGGTCTCACTAAGTTTATGGGCGGTTTCTAGAAAATTCTTGAAAAACCTTAAAACCATGGTTTTGAACTCTATATCCAGTCATTTGCTTTCCTCCATTTCTGTCATTTGTGATCTGTTTCTTTGTCTCCACATTTTGGCTGCTTCCCTGCATTTATAGAGTGGTGTTTTCTGTCCCAGCTGCAGTCTGTTAAATTAGGCTGCAGGCAGGCACACAGCTTGGGTGGAGTTGTAGATTGGGTGGGGTGGGGTCTCAGAGTCACTGGGGTGGAGCAACCCACGATGGCTGCCCCTCAGCTGGCTCTGTGGCTTTTCCCCATTTTGACATCTCCACACCCTGGCGTCTACACACCCCTGAGTCCCTGAGTCTCGGAGCTCCACGTCAGTGATCACTGCAAATAGCTCTGCTAGAAGCCACTCGTCTTCTGCCCCATTGACAGACAGCCCACACCGAGTTCACTGCGACCCTGGAGCTTGTAATCCCTTATAAGCCGCCGATCCTGTTTGCTCTAGCTCTGTGACTGCCAGCCGCCATCTTGGCTGGGTTAATTTGCATACAGCCACTCTGATTGGCTGGTGGGTGTGGCTTGGATGGTGGGCATGGCTTAGGTGTCTCAGAGTGATGGTTAATTCGCATATTACTCTTTTGTTAGATTAGATAGATAAGGAATGTTTTTAAAGGCTTTCTAGGGACTCACATAATCAAGAAAAGGCTGGAAAATCAGCTTTGGAAATAGGAACCAAGGAAGCTCCAGAGGAAAAAGATGCAGAAACTTTAGTCCATCCTGTGGATAGAAGAGGCTCTAGGGCATAGCCTACAAGGGATCACCACCCATTGGTTCCATGTCACTTGCTCTACTTGCAAATCCCAGAAGAGAGCATGACTTAAGAATAAAACAAGCCCAGCCAGCATGGCTCAGTGGTTGAGCGTCAACATATGAACCAGGAGGTAATGGTTTGATTCCCAGGTAGTGCACATGCTCAGGTTGCGGGCTCAATCTCCCATGGGGAGCATGCAGGAGGCAGCCAATTGATGCTGTTCTCTCATCATTCATGTTTCTATCTCTCTCTCCCTTTTCCTTCCTCTCTGAAATCAATACACATATATTTTTTTAAAGAATAAAACAATATTTCTAGAGTCCTTACATAAGTTCCCCTCCACTAGAAGCTTCTTAAGAGTCAAGACCAAATAATATATAAAATACACAGTCCCACATGCTTAAAACATTAGGTGTTGTTTTTTGTGGGTTTATTTTTTAGGTAGCTACTCAACAAATGCTTATTGCATGAATGACTAAATAAAGTCAAAACCATGTGGGCATAAAATAGATCATACTTATACAGAGTATCTTTTCAGAAAAATTAATAACACAAAATTAAAAATAATTCCTTCAATATTGTCTCCATTCATTTAAAAATGCCCATGGCTTTCATTTCTAAGAGATCCCACAATTCCACCCCTTTCCCTCCATTCTCACCTCCATTATCTTAGTCCAAACCTTTAGCCTTACTCACTGTAACTACAGCAATGAATCTAATTACTGATCCTCAGGTAGGGCTCCACATAGCAACCAAGTTGACACATTTAAATTTTTCTAATGATTTTACCTGTTTCTGCTTAAAATATTTCAATGATTCATATTACTTACACACCCACACTCCCTACCATGGCCACACAAGATCCATCTCTCTCTCTCTCTCTCTCTCTCTCTCTCTCTCTCTCTCTCTCTCTCTCTCTCTCTCTCTCTCTCTCTCTCTCTCTCATGCACACACACACACATACACACACTTTATTTGCCTCCATTTGAAACTCCTGAAAATTCCTTGCTTTGTACAGTACCACCTTTATTCTTAGCCTACTTTCTACCTGCAAAAAACTTAAGTCTCCTTTAGGACTCAATTGCCTTGAGGTTTATGTTTTATGGTTCAATATTCCCAGGAATTCTATGAGCTTTCTGAGGGTGGAAACTAAGTCTAATTCACTTTTGGATTCTCTTATACCTATCACACAGTTCCTGGAAATGCAAGCCCTTTGTAAAAGATTTTTAATATATTAATTAATTAGCTGATGCAGGCCCAGAGTTATTTTACAATCAATGTTTTTATGACTATTCCCAATGTGTGAGCAAGCTGTGATACTAAGATCTCCCATCATTGACGTTTTGCTATCCATAGATCTTCAAATACAAAAAACTTACATCTAACCAGAATTTTCTTTTCACGGTCCTCTGGGTTTGCCTGTCACAGACACACAAAACTGATTTGACCCAGCTATATAAGATAGTTTGAGTGTTATTTTAAACACAGTGACTTTAAGCAATAGTCACAGACTAATGATTGAAGATAATGAATAACTCACTAGAAAATGACAAATAAAAGCCAAGAAAAAAACTGGGTTTTATTTGTCTTTGATGTTGAGATGAATTGTGTTGGGATTGTAACTGAAAGTGACAGATAAGCTCTGAAGCCTCTCATGTATCATTATCAGACTCTCTGAGCAACAATTTTCTAAAAGGAGGAGGTTGTCCTCAATATAAATGAAAAACAGTAGATTTATAGCTATGAATCTATCAATATCAACATCAAGATGTATTGTATATATTGCATATAGTTCTAGATTTGAAATGAAACCCTAACCCAACCAGTGTGACTCAGTGGTTGAGCGTCGACCTATGAACCAGGAGGTCATATGCCCGGGTTGTCTGCTAAATCCCCAATAGAAGGCATGCAGAAAGCAGCAAATCAATGATTATCTCTCATCACTGATATTTCTCTCTCTCTCTCTCCCTCTCCCTTCCTCTCTAAAATCAATAAAAATTGACCTGACTGGTTTGGCTCAGTGGATAGAGCATCAGCCTGCGGACTGAAAGGTCCCAGGTTCGATTCCAGTCAAGGGCATGTACCTTGGTTGCAGGCACACCCCATTAGGGGGTGTGCAGAAGGCAGCTGATCAATGTTTCTCTCTTATCGATGTTTCTCACTCTCTATCCCTCTCCCTTCCTCTCTGTAAAAAAAAATCAATAAAATATATTAAATAAATAAATAAATAAAATCAATAAAAATTTATATATTAAAAAAAAA
>PVJC01038791.1:0-10692 GCA_004026665.1 Murina feae | reverse complement strand
CAACCTAAGGAACCTGGACCCTCAGCTACAGGGAACGGGAGGATGGGAGGGAAAGGGTGGAAGACGGCGGTCGGAGCCTGTGAGCGCTCAGCGCTAGGGAAAGGCCGCGGCAAGGGCCACAGGACCCTGTCCTCGAGTCCCCGGGGCTCAGCGGTCACGGGAGTCCGGCCCGCGCCCATGGCCGCCGGGGTCCGGACACTGGGAGGCGGGACCCGCGCACCAAGGTCCGCGCACTTCCCGGCGCCCGTGTGCACCCACCTTCCCGGGCTCCATCGCCGCTCGCAGGCGCTGCCACTGGAGACGAGGCCCGCGGCGTCGCCTTCTTCTCCGGAGGGGCGTCGCCGACTCCTAGCAACCAGCGCGCCGAGGCGGGAGAGCCCCGATGCCGTGGGCCCGGCATGCTCCGCGGCCTCCCAGCGCGCATGCGCGACCCGACTCGAGCCCAACGGGAGGCGCGAGCAGCAGAGCGCAGAGCGATCGCTGGCGGGGCCTTCCCCCGGCTCGATGCGCCCTGTCAGGTGCCCGACGAAGCGGAGCTGCCGGCGGGAGCGGAGCTAAAAAAGGAAACTGAGGCTCGGCTGCCGGGTGGCCCCTGGGCCGTCGGAGGCCCGACCTGGCTCTGGGAAGGCGGTGTGTGCGGGCTGTGGAGACGCCCGACCTCACAGATCCACGGCGGGGACGCGAGGCTTCTCCCGGCAGAAGGCTTTGCGCTTCGCCCGTCCTTCTCCGATGGTGGTCATTTGATAGAACACTTGTCGGAACGGGGGGAACCGACGCGTGGGAAAGGGCGGCCGTGAAAGGGTGGCTTTCGCGCGACGCGGGAGGAGAGCGGAGCCGAGAGGGCGAGTGGCGGGCCCCTCGGGTTCACGGTACCGCGCGCTGGACGGAGCGGCGCAGGCCCGGCCCCGCGGTGCAGCGAGGCGCCCAGTTGTTCCAAACGCTCGTTTGCATCTGTGTAGAATACAGATGATGCTGCCGGTGCGGTGCGATGGTTAGAGCTTGCTGCGAACACCAGTTCCGGTCCGTCCGCTCGGGGCACATCACCAAGTGTAAATGAGTAGGACGACAGACATGCTTCTCTCCTCTCCCTTCCTCCGCCTCTAAAATCCATAAATAAAAATGTTTAAAAAGAGTAAATTGGAAAATCATGGGTTAAGCAATACCTTAGTCTGTACTTTTGATATGGTTTCTCTATAGATCAAATTTTATTTTTCAGACATCGTATGTTTTAGTTATCTACTATTATGAACCGGTTTACAGTTTTATGGGCCCATCTCTGTTCCCCAGATACAAAGGCCATTTATTCCGCCTTAGAGAAATTAACAGATCCATTAAGACCTTTGTACTTAATTAAACTCTGGTTTTTAACATACCACGCCTACCTTTTTCATTTCTACTCCTCCGCACTTAGGACGAACATAGAAGGAACTTAGGAAAGGTAACATTGGTGATAGCTATGATTTATTCAGGGACTGCTCCCAATGAGGCATTTAGTAATTCATTTACCCAGGAGCTAGCATGTTACAGCTTTTCAGATGAGGAATCTGAGGACCAGAAAGGTTCATTTGCTTGCCTGAGGGCACACAGCTAGGGTGGCAGATGACCTGACGCTATGTCATCCTCTTAACCACCAGTGGACACTGTTTCCACCCACACCCGTGCTGCAAGAATGACCTTTCCCCCTCACCTCCCAAGTGCAACCGCTCACTCTTGTCAAGATCTTATGTCTTTGTCTACACTTTTTCATTATAGCCCCTACCGATCCATCCTGCATTGCAGCCAGTGATCCAGCACATGAATCTCATGTCACTCCCTGCCTCTATCTTTTTCAAACCAAACAGGACAACTTATACAGTCACCCAAATGCACCATACTCACAGGCTTTGCAAATGCTAGTTCCTCTTTCTATCTCCCCCGTGTTTGCAAAATAAATGGCCATAAATGAAGATAAAACAATGTTTCCTCAGACTTCTTAAAACAATTATTTTCTAAATAACTCACGTGCCTATCAAATATTACATTTTATCTTGTAATATTATCTTTATTCAGGGAACACCTTACTGAGTTCATGTGATGACATGGAACTATAGAGTGCTAGAGATAGCTAAAACACAGTCTGGGCCTCCAGGAGCTTGTAATGACTAGGAGAGAGAAATGTGCACACAGCTACCAAATAATCTGAATGAGAGTCAGAGTGGCTTCCACCTCTACAATGAAAACTCTGCAGGGGTGTAGGGGATGCCGCTGGGACAGGGAGAGGTAGATGAGGTGGACAGAACAATTGATAAGGCCCAGATCTAGGCAGGAGGGGATCTACATCAAGGTAGAAAGAATTGAACCTAAACAGAAGGCAGCACTTTTTAAAATATATATCTTTTATTGATTTCGGAGAGGAAGGGAGAGAGAAACACCCATGATGAGAGAGAAGCATTGATCAATCGGCTGCCTCCTGCATGCTTCCTTCTGGGGATTGAGCCTGAAACCTAGGCATAAGCCCTTGACTGGATTTGAACCCAGGACCCTTCAGTCAACAGGCCAACACTCTATCCACTGAACCAAACCAGCTGGGCCAGAAGGCAGCACTTTAATCTGAAACCAGAAAGGATGAGAGCAGAGGCTGAACTTCACAGCTTGTTGGTGGTGGTGGTGGTGGTGGTGGTGGTAATCCTTAACCAAGGATATTTTTTCCATTGATTTTTTATTTTTATTTTTAGAGAGAGTGGAAAAGGGGTGGGGGGAGACACAGAAACATTGATGTGAGAGACACACATCGATTGGGTGCCTCCCACAGGGCCCAGGTCAGGGGATAGAGCTTGCAGCTGAGGTGCCTGCCCTTGACTGGAATTGAACCCACGACCCTTCATTCTGCGGGTGTACACTCTAACAACTGAGCCAACCCAGTGAGGGCCACAGTTTTGTTCTAGACCATGTACAATGATGCTCCCCTTTCCTCTGAGAAACCAGAGCCTTTCATTGGAGAACTGTTTGCAAAAAGAGAAGGAAAGAGGTAACCTGAAAGTCATGGAGACTGAGGCGTATAAAGAGTAAAATACTCGTGAGGACCGAAGAGCTGAGCAGGGCCGGTTATTGACTAGGCGCAGAGAGATGTACTCTGCCTCTGGCGTCAACAAATACAGGGAAGTGGGCTCACAAGGGCAGCCGAGGCCAGGAGACTGATGGACACTTCTCTTCAATGCATTTTACATCCCTAGGCCCTCGGGTCAAAGGCTTCAGTACAGACGTGCAGGATTCCTTATGTGGCTTGTGTTCACACAAGTCTTATCTGTAGGATTGTGATTCTACAACTCTTCAGAGGAAAGGCTCGTACTCCTTTGTGTTAACAAGGCAATTGCTGGTGAGGTTGCAACTGAGTCATGAGTGGAGGGTGGCATCTAAGCATTAAACGGTTGCATAGGAAGAGAGTTGAGGCCCAACATTTTACACACAGTGGTGAGCCAAAGTAGGTTGGCAATTTTTTGTATAGAAAATAGTACAATAATCCTATATAATAAAGAGCTAATATGCAAATGGTCATCATGCCCTCGCGTCGTCATGCCATCACTCTGTAACTGCTCAGACACTCAACACTGGGGAGAGAGGATTGGGGACCAGCCAGGCACAAATGAGCTCGCCAGAGAGGAATGGGCACCAGCCATGCTTGACCCCAGAAGAGGGTCAAGCGGCTGTGGCCCCAGGCAAAACCGCCTGCCCACAGTCCTCTGTGGCTGTGGCCAGCCCAGGCAAAGCCAGCCCAGGTCCTGGGTGCAGGAGGAGGGAATCCTGGGCCCAGGTGCTGGGCGAGGCAAAAGTAGTTAGGGGCAATCAGGCCAGCAGGGGAGCAGTTAGGAGTGATCAGGCAGGCAGGCAGAGGTGGTTAGGGGTGATCAGGCAGACAGGTGAGTGGTTAGGAGCCAGCGGTCCCAGATTGAGAGAGGCAGACATCCCCCGAGGGGTCCCGGTTTGGAGAGGATACAGGCCAGGCTGAGGGACACACCCCCAATCCCAGTGCATGAATTTCGTGCACCAGTCCTGTACTCTTCTACATAATAGCCTAGGTGGTAGTCACGCTGTGATGCCCTCATGCCTGAGCTCACAATCCATCCGCAGGAGGCTGCGTGTGCAGCAGGTGTGTGCTGGTGGGTGGGGCTGTGTGCGCAAGGAGAGAGAATAGGCCCTTGACATCAGGGAGGGGCGGGACCTGAGCTCTTGGTTGGAGGGAATAAGACAGGCTCTGTGGGAGGGAACCCAGAGTGGAGCTGGAGCAGAGCTGGTTGTGTTCAGGTGTGGTGGTTCCTCTTCAGGTGTGACAGGCTGCAGCGGCCTGGCTGAGAGGAAAGGGGCGAGTGTGGTGCTCTGAGAGCAGTCACCATGGACCACCTGGATGGGGGGCCTCCTGCCAAGGCCTGCCACCTGAGCAGCTCGGAGCCCTCTCAAGACAACAGCTGCTGCCACCTTCACCACCACCACCGCTCATGCAACTGCCCCTGCCTCTACCAGAGCAGCGACCAAGGCTCAAGGCGGAAAGAGAAGCAGCACAGGTGCTAGCTGACACGAGGGGGGTGGGATTGGGCCCCACTCTGCCCCCGCCACCCCCCTATGTCATTCTAGAGAAGGGGGGAGTGTGCACATACTTCACCCTGGGTGTCGAGTATTGCTATTGGGATCCTGATTTCGAGTCTGGGTATGCGGAGGTACCCCCTCCCACGGCGAGCCTGGAAACATTCTCTCCTGAGGAGGTGGCTGGGGGAAGCCTGGAGATTGACATTCAGGTTACCGAGCAGGAGCTGGAGCCCAAGCCGAGTGGCTTTGGTGGAGAGGCCCTAGATACCTGTAGCATAGGGGGACGGGAGTACCAGGTGTTAGCCGGTCTACAACGGAAGGAAGAGGCCATCATCATAGTGGAAGATGACAAGGAGGAGGTGAAGGAGAATGTGAGGAAGAAGAGAAGGAGGAGGAGGAGGCGGCGGCAGCAGAGAAAGAGGCCTGGGGGGCCCGGGGCTCCGGCCTACCTCTTTGAGGCAATCCATCAAGGAGCCCCAGGATCCCAGGTCTCATGCAATTTTGCACATCAGATCACTAGTTAATAAATAATAATATAAAAACAAACTTTCTCGTACCCACAACTGTAACCCTACTATTGCCCATCCCTGTATTTACAGCTTATTTAATGTAATCTGGTGAAGAGCAAGAAAGGGAAAACTACTTCCTTTGTTTGAGATTTAGTACCCTCCGCTGAAGGTTCTAGACCCTAGAGCAAGGTTTTTATGAGAAATGTATTTATGTCTCCATAGCAACACATACACATGCACACATAATTATATACAGACTAACAGATGAAGGGAGGAAAAGAGGTTTATTCATTCAGTACTTGCTATGTCAGGCACTGTGCCAGCCTGATGATATGCTGATAACCCTAATAAATATGATTCTTGCCCTCAAGGAACTTAAAGCCTAGTGGAATTACTGATGAGACTTTCGCTAAGTTAGGAAGTCTGATTCCTCCGACCTAACAGGGCTGATTGCAGCTTAGTCCTTAGTGGGCAGTCCTCTTCATCTCACACAACAAGTGGACTGTGGGATAGCACTGTTTGGTCCTGAAGACGCCAGGCTTTGTCCCTGCAACCGCTGAGTAGTAATCAGATTGTCATTCCAGGATCCCTGCAACATGGCAAGGAAGAACACACGTCAATCACGAATGTAAAAACAAGTAAGCATGCCCTATTTCTCTCCCATAGTCCCTGCTCTTCCTGAAGTTGGTAATTCAAGGCTAGCAGTAACAAGGTTTAAAGAGTAAGAGAGGGGGTAAAAAAACAGCCCTGTCGGTACAATTTAATTAAAATTTCCTTGGAAGTCGGTGCATATGGTGAAGGACAGTTAACTAGGAAGTACTAGAAAATGAAGGAAGTGATCAGAGGCTGCTGTGCTTCTCAGAAATCACGAGCCAGGTCTAAGCGAGCCCTTTCAGCACTGGGTCCCCGGGATGTGAGCATGTTCCAGGGAAGCTGAGCAGCATCCTGCCTGGAGCTGGAATCCTACCTTCCTGCCAGCTTCGCCTCCCACACGTTCGCTGGGGCCGAGATTCCCGTGTTTGACACTCAGGTAGAAGGGTGCCATCCTGTTGAGTGTTTCTCATGTCTTAGCTGCCTGAGACTCCCAGGACAACACATCTCGCCCTCGCTGGTGTGGCGTAGTGGCTAGAGCCTCGGCCTGCGGACTGAAGGGTCCCAGGTTCCAGTCAAGGGCACCTTCCCGGTTGCCAGCTGATCCATGGTTCTCACTCATCACTGATGATTCTCTCACTCTCTCTTCCTCTCTGAAATCAATAAAAATATATATATTTTAAAAAACACAAAAACAGATGATCCGAATGGCGCTGGCAGGAAGGAGGTGCGGGATAGGGAGTGAGTGAGTAGATGAAAGGAGAGTGTGTGGAGGTGTGGTGTGTGTGTGTTAAATCCGGCAGGAGCAGCAGGAGCTGGCAGCCCAGGCCCTCTGGGACAGGGAGAGACTGCCACCGCTGTGAACACTTCCCAGACTGTGGACTGCGGGATTAGGGCGCAGAGCCCACGCCATCTTGAAGGGGAGAGCGGCCTCTTCTAGGAACTCATCAGCACCACTACCCAGACAGGCCTGGGACACTGCCTGTGGCCATTCCAGCAAAAAAACCCAGGATCTCCACCGCAACGGAGCACAGTGCCTGCAACAGTAAGTGCAGCCTCCCCCTCCCCAGCGGCAAACCGCTAACCTCGCATTCGAGGGTCTCCAGCTCGCAGCCCATCACACTCACGCGTAGCTGTGCACACTCCCCCAGGCGCACGGCTCAACAGACTTCTCTGGGAAGTGTTAACGAAAAAAACAATGAAACCTGTAAAGAATTTTTGTGAGTTTATTTGAGCCAAACTGTTGACATATGCCGGGAAGCAGAACCTCAGTGAATTAAGATAAGGCTCCGGAAAATGGCGGGTTACATTTGTATTTATACATTGCAATCAAAGGAGGGACGTAGGTGGGTTACCTGACATTCATTGGTGATAGATTAAGGAGGTGGGATAAAGGAAAGCGGGGAAATCTCTGGGATAGGGTAAAAGGTGAAATGATAGACATATACTTCTTTTACACAGATGCCTACAGGATTGTTTAACATAATTAACAGTTAACTTGTTAACAATAACAATGAGGGAATGTCCTGGTGCCATTTGTTGTGCACTGAGGGGTCCGGAAAGAAAGGGAAGTTACAAGTTACCCAGACATTTCACAAATACGTTATCTTAGAGGCAAAAAGACAAAAATGTGCTCATAAAGATGTAAGATGATCTTTGTCAGGGAAAATACTGGCCTAGGATGTGACTACCCACTATAACCTGTTTGTAGTTAAATGTTAATTTTCAGGCCATCCTTTGTGGTTACTTTAGGTCTCTGAGTTTGCAGGACTGCCATGCAGGCCTCCGCTGAGCTTTTCAGGTTAGCATGCGGCTCCTTTTGTCCACAGAAGCCACTGTGGCCCCAGCTCACCGCACTCGCGTGTAGCTGTGCCCAGGTCACCCAGGCGCGTGGCTCCACAGACTTCTCTGGGAAGCCACTGTGGCCCCAGCTCGCTGCACTTGCGCATAGCTGTGCACAGGTCACCCAGGCGTGAGGCTCCACAGATTTCTCTTGGGAGACACTGAGAGCCCCAGCTGGGTGAGATTTTCTGCCTGCCTCACAACTATAGAACTCGGGACACCACAATTACGCTTTTCCAGAACACAGGCCTCCTGAGCCCCAACGCCCCAACAGACGGTTCCTGGGTGCCACTGTGAGTCCCTGCTGGGCACACATGATTTCAACCAAGGGCACAAGATAGCAAAAATTGGGACACCCCCTTCACGGCTGCTGACTTCTAGACTGAAAGGGCGGTGCAAGACTGACTCCAAACTGTTCTTTTTGTTCTGTATAAATTGACCTGCCCCTTTTCTGAGAAAACCACAAGAATGTAACAGTTATAACAGTTGCTCGACACCCCCCCCTTTTCAAACCGGCCAATAGGATGCAGAGGAAATGACCCAAGTCCAAATTAGGCTAATTGCATCCTGCCCCTTGTGCAACCAGACCCTGGCCCTTCCCTCGACCAATCAACAGGGACTGCACACGTTACCTCACTAGTAGTACTTCCAGACCCCCTATAAAACCTTTGTTCTCCTGAAACTTGCTCTCTCTCTCCATCCTGCCAGTGAGTGCAGGAGACTGAGCTCTAGCTAGCTCAAATAAAGGCTTTTGCTTTTGCATCGGACTCGGCTCGGCTCCCTGGTGGTCTTTGGGGATTTCAACATCTGGGCATAACATAGATACCTCAGTTGCGCCTTTCTAGCTCGCAGATCTACATCAAGAAAACCCAAATAGCTCAAGTAGGGAGCTACACTAGACTACCAAACTCAGAAGACCTGAGAGTTCATACCGGTAGCACCATTCCCAAAAGAAACTGGGTAGCAAAGCAATCAGAGCTACAATTAAAACATTACAGCAAAACATGGGAAGACAAAAAAATCAACCCACATAGGAAATAAAAATAGCAATCACCAGAAAGGGACTTAAATGAAATAGAGGCTACTAACTTATCAGAGAAAGAATTCAGAGTAATGGTTATAAGGATGCTCAAATGACTGGAAGACAAATACACACAACTCAATGAGAATTATAAGGAGCTGAATGAGAATGTCACCGATATGAAAAGGAACCAAGAGGAAATAAAGAACGACATAGCTGCAATAAAGAACACAATGGAGGGCTTAAACAGTAGACTGGAAGAGGCTGAGGACCACATCAGCGAATTAGAAGACAAGGTAGGAAAAAACACACAAACACAGGAGCAACTGGAAAAAAAACTTAAAAAGCAAGAGGAGAGCCTACAGGAGCTCTGGTACAACACAAAATGAAACAACATTCGCCTAATAGGGGTGCCAGGAGAGGAGGAGAAGCAAGGAATAGAAAACCTGTTTGAAGAAATAATAACTTCCCTGATATTGGCAAGGGAAAAACTACCCAAGTCCAAGAAGCACATAGAGTGCCAAACAAGATGAACTCCAAAAGACCAACACCAAGACACATCATAATTAAATTGGCAAACACCAACAACAAAGTAAGAATCTTAAAGGCTGCCAGAGAGAAACAGAAAATTACCTACAAGGGATCTCTTATTAGAATATCAGCTGGCTTCTCAACAGAAACACACCAGGCAAGAAAGGAATGGAATGAAATATACAAAGTGATGCAAAGCAAGGGAATGAATCCAAGAATACTATACCCAGCAAGGCTATCATTCAAAATTGAAGGTGGAATCAGAAGCTTCACAGGCAAAAAAGGGCTAAGAGAGTTTATTACTACCAAGCCAGCAATGCAAGAAATGCTAAAGGGACCGCTGTAAAAAGATGAAACAGAAAGACAAGAAGAAACACAAACATTAAGGATAAAAATGACCACAAACAAGTACTTTTCAATAATAAAATTAAATGTAAATGGATTGAATGCTCCAATCAAAAGATACAGAGTAGCTCAATGGATAAGAAAACAGGATCCATTTATTGGCTGTCTGCAAGAGACCCACCTCAGAACAAAGGATTCACACAGACTGAGAGTGAAGGGATGGAAAAAAATTTTAAGGCAAATGGAAATGAGAAAAAATCTGGGGTTGCGATACTTATATCTGACAAAAGAGACCTCAAAGTAAAGCCCATAACAAGAGATAAGCAAGGCCACTACATAATATAAAGGGAGCAATTCGGCAAGAAGATATAACTCTGGTAAACATATATGTACCCAATACAGTAGCACCCAAATACATAAAACAACTTCTGGAAGACATCAAGGGAGTGATCTATAGCAATACAGTTATAGTAGGGAACTTTAATACCCCACTGACACCTCTGGGTAAATCCCCTAAACAAAAAATCAGCAAAGAAACAGCAATGCTAAATGACTCACTAGATCAGATGGACTTAGTTGACATCTTCAGAATATTTCACCCCAAAGCTACAGAATATACATTCTTCTCCAGTGCACATAGGACATTTTCAAACATAGACCATATATTAGGACACAGGCAAAGTCTCTTCAAATTCAAGAGAATAGAAATCATAACAAGTATATTCTCAGATCATAAAGGCATAAAACTGGAAATCAACTACAATAAAAATATTGGGGGAAAATCAAACACTTGGAGGCTAAATAGCATGTTATTAAACAATGAATGGGTTACCAGAGAAATCAAAGAAGAAATAAAAAGCATCCTGGAAACAAATGATAATGAAAACACAACAATCCAAAATCTATGGGACACAATGAAAGCAGTCCTGAGAGCGAAGTTCATAGCTCTACAGGCCTACCTCAAAAAACAAGAGAAACTGGTAATAAATGATCTAACCCTACAACTCAAAGAATTAGAAAGGAAGCAACAAGAAAAGCCCACAGTATCCAGAAGGAAGGAAATAATAAAGATCAGAGCAGAAATAAACAACAGAGGGAGAAACAAGATGGCGGCATAGGGTAGACACCGTATATGCAGCTGTGAACAACTATTTCAGAAAAACCACGAAAAGAACACACGGACACCACTCGCACCCACAGGACGGCTGGCTGAGTGAAAATCCCACAACCAGAGAAGAGTCTGAGACTCAGAGCAGCAGCGGAAGCAAAGTACAGAGGTACGGAGGCGCGCGC